>PISX010006110.1:0-100686 GCA_004024625.1 Mellivora capensis
CAAATATCTTCTCCCATTCCGTGGGTTGCCTCTTTGTTTTGTTGACTGTTTCCTTTGCTGTGCAGAAGCTTTTGATCTTGATGAAATCCCAAAAGTTCATTTTCGCTTTTGTTTCCTTTGCCTTTGGAGACATATCTTGAAAGAAGTTGCTGTGGTTGATATCAAAGAGGTTACTGCCTATGTTCTCCTCTAGGATTCTGATGGATTCCTGTCTCACGTTGAGGTCTTTTATCCATTTCGAGTTTATCTTTGATTAATCCAATTAACCATGCTGTGTGACATAGGATACTGAAGATTTCTGGAAATGTGAAATACTTCCATTATTATACAGCGGTATGGGAATTAATAAGATTTTTCCTTACTCTTTGACATCTCACAAACTGGACTCAGATCTACAGAGGAGAGACCATTTTTATGGCCATTAAGACCAGGACTAGCATCACCAAACCTTGGCACATACCTCTCTCCGGTGGCGCTCTGCTAGATACGATGTTAATCTTAAAGTCACTGCCAAGATTTGGTAGGAATGTCATAGGAAGGAAGAAGATGATGGTAGAAACCACATTCAAATGGGAGAATGAATGTTGGAATTGAGACCCAATTCTGGAATTGCCTCCTGGTTGAGCGTTTGCAAGTCAACCCGCAACCCCAACTCCAGGCTTCTCATCAGGTACACTGAGGGTGTTGTGTGATGTCATGATAAAAATACATAATTGCTGTGGTCTTTATGTAGGTTCTGAAAGTGCCTCCACATGAGCTACTGATTTGTTAATCACAATGACTACATGAGGCTGTCATAAATCCCTCTTTTACAGGTGAGGCTACAGGGAACTCTGTGAGGTTGGTGGCTTTTTTGTGAACAGTGACCAAGCTGCTCCCATGTAGTGGCACCAGGACTGAGACCCAGGACCGCCTGGCAGCCAAACTATAAGCTCTAATCCTTGCTTGACCACCAGCAAAGCTGGTTCTTGACAAGGCATGTGACTTACAAGCCACCAAGCTCCTTCTGTCTGAAAAGAAAGGTTCAAGGTGCCTACCTTTCCCACCATCAAATCATGGGATAATTTTGTCTCAAAACCCATGTTTTCTTAAACCATTTTGCTTATTCATCTTGGTAAAAAATGGTAGTAATTCTGAAATATCATAGAAGATACAGAATATCAGTATTGATTCATGTGTCTTCATTTTTTTTTTCTGCCTGAACTCAATTTAAGAGCAGTTTTCTAAGAATGTTTTAAAAAGAATCCCTGGTTGCTGGTTGATGATTCTGCCCATTTTTACATGACCCTGCTTTTCGAAGTTCTGACCTGCATCTTAATGTCCAACTCAAAGAAAAGTGGTTGCTTCAATAGAGTATGGGTCCCTCACATTTTTTTTTTCTTTTCAAAAATCTAGTACAATTCTAGAAAAAAAAAAAACAGTGCAGGCTTTTTAGGATGATCTGAAGCAGCAAATCCATCCCTAGGAAGTTCAAATAAAGGCTAGCATCTATAGATACAACTTTAAAATAAACTTAGAAATGGAACTATTTAGACTTTCATTCTTGGTATATAATACTTTCATTTTAGCAAAGAGAAGGACTATGAGAACTTTGGAAAGAGGCCAGAAGTTACTTTCCACCCTCCAGCTTGACTTGGCCCAACTGGAGGGCATTCTTAACACCATGTGAGCCGTTTTCAGCAAACACATCCTTACAGATCATTTCAACTCTCTGGTTTCCATGTATGGCGGGTGAGGGGACACATATGTTAATGAAGCATGTTTACTACCAAAGCCGACGCTGATATAAAGCTACTGGCTAGCCTTCCATGTGCATTTTACTTCTGTTGCTGGCATGGCCAGAAGGACTTTCCTTTTCAACTTTTATATTTCCTTTCCCCCTTACTCTCTCCCCTTCTACCCCAAGGAGACAGTTCACAGGGACCTTGAGCTGCTTCCTCGCCCCCCCCTCCACCACCTGGAGTATATCCCAAGCTCCAAATCTCACGTAATGTTAGAAAAGTTTCCCCTATACAACCCACTCCTTCAGTTTCTGATTTCCAAATTTCACATTTGGTTAGCTGATACCCCAAGGCAAGCCACATATGAAGATTTAGTCGGGGCTCTGAAAGAAGCAGCTGGTACACTCACAGGGGTTCACTGACGTGAGGTTGATAAGGGGACTCTTTGCAGATGGGAGGTAGGGTTGAAAGACGGTTGGAAGAATGAGGGAGAGTGAAGGGTTCACGAGCTATCATGGGAAGCTGTTACCACCCTGGGCCTGAAGATGTAGGGTACAGAACCGACTTTCTGAAGCCTGGAGAAAGATTGGAGGCCTAAAAAAAGGGTCTGTCAGTGGAAACACTAACAAATGAGCCTCTGTGAGAACTAAAGTTATGGGGGAGCCTCCAGTGGACCCACAAGAAGCCAGAGGACCAGGAGCCTGGGCTTTGTAGACTCTCCTGAGTCATGGAGCAGAGCAGAAGGGGGTGAAGGTTAATCTTGGCATGGATGGGGGGTAATGGAGAATAACAGCTCATAGCCAAAGAAGGCATACTGGAGACTGAGTACTTCAACCCTAAGAAAAATTTTCCCCTGAGAAAGGAGTTTTAGGCATGAAAGGGACAGCTCACTTTATGACAACACTCGAAGGAGCTTATCCCAAAGTTTGCATAATGCACCATGCCATGTATTTAAATTGAAATGTACTAGCCGACTTCTTGAACTGTTCAATTCTTATAGTAATATGAATTTCTACTGGAAATCCTGGGAAGATAAAGTAATTCACAGTTGATACTGAGATGTGACCATCATGAAATGTAGGAAACAGCAACCTGTCCCTGACTGCAGGTAAGGGAGCTCACAAATGTTCTTTTCAAGAGCAATGCCACCCCACTGAAAGAGCCATACAAGGTCAAGCTTGGAAATGTTCGGGTCTCCCTTTGCTCAGACCAAATTCCTTTCATCGTCTCGAGTCAGGCTGACTGCAAAGCAGTTTCACTTCAACGACTTTTCCTTCTTTTTTTTTATCAAGATTTTACTTATTTATTCATGAGAGAGAGGCAGATGGAGAATCACGCTCCCCAAGAACAGGGAGCCCGATGCGGGGCTCAATCCAAGGACCCTGGAATCATGAACTGAGCCGAAGGCAGATACTTAACCGACTGAGCCACCCAGGTGTTCTTGATGACTTTTCTTTAATTTTTATTTTTTAACTTTGATACCAGCTTTTCCTATAAAAAAAAGTTGCAAGGACAGTGTATGGAAACATTTTTTCCCCTGGGCTATCTGAGGATATGTTGCCAATGAGCTGCCCTATTCCTTCACACTTTGGCTTGTATTTTCCTATAAACAAAGACACTCTTCCAGGTACAGACGTGGGATGAGGAAAACCCCATTCATGCTGTATCGCCATCCAATCTGCAGACCTCTTTCCAGATCTTTCCAGCTGTCCCCAAAATACTCTTATGCAGCAAAATCTTTTGTATCTGAATCACACATGCATTTCATTGTTAGGATCCTTAGCTCATTGAACCTGGAAGAGTTTCCAATCATTCCTTGACTTTTATGATCTTGAACGTTTTGAGGATTCCAGACCATTTGTTTTGTAGTCCATCCCTAGACTGAGGTCTATCTGAGGTTTTCATGATTGAATTCAGGTTATGTACATTTTTCAGGAATATCTCAGCAGCGGCTCTTCACACCACATCCTTCCTTGTGGAAAATACTTTCAATTTGTTGCGTTGATGATTAAATTAATCTTGATCATTGGATTAGATAGTATCTGCTAACTTTCCTCACTCTAAAATGTAAGGTATCGATCATGGTAATTGATAATTCCTTGGTTTGATTGGAGGGGGGGATGGACTTTTTAAAATTGTATGAAAATCTCATTCTTCATCAAATGGTCAATTTATTTGTGTACATATAATATCAGTAGGCACTCAAAAGTAGTTTGGGTTACAATCTGTTATTGAAATCATTTATTTTAAGGCTGAAACTGTCCCAGATGACCAGTGGGACCTCCAGGTGTTTGTAACGTGTTCTCATAATTTTTGTAGCACATTTCTTTATTATCTGGCACACGATGTCCGAGAGTCATTGTGTTCTCTCCTTGCCCCTCTCGTGGAATCAACCGTTTCTTCCAGAAGCTCTGGTTCCTTGGAGAGGAAAATTGTTTTCAAAGCTACAGTCTGAGTACAAGCCATGCTGGTTGTTGTGCTGTTGCTAATAATCCTAGGTCCTCTTAGTGGACAGAGGGAAGAACTATCACAGATAACGACATAAAGTCAGTAATACATGAGATGATTTCTCTCGCTGTTGGGAGAAGAGAATTATAAGCATACATACATACATTTACATCTAAATTATTTCTGTATCTATTTATTTTTATTGAAAGTGATGAGTTCACTCTGAGATCTTGTATCTAATGCAAACACAGAGGATTCTTTCTAGTTTTCCTTCTTTTCACGTTTGTGGTTCTTCTCTTCCAACAGTGAGAAACCTGCCTCCTACAACCTTTAAACTATTTGCTTATGTGATCAATTCCTCTTTTTGTAGCCAAACTTCTCTTCCTATGACCCTGAGCTCTTTGAGAATAGCCTCACACAGGCTGTGGGATCCCCTGCCTGGCCAGCCACCCCAGGCCCACCCCCTCACATTGCTGGAACTCTAGCACCCTGAGTTGGAGCATTTCCTCATGTGGACGCCATCCAGACTCTGCCCGGGGATGAGACCCCCTGCACTGGGCTGTCCTCGACCCGTTACACTCCTCATCTCTTTTGGGTCTCAGCTCCCTGTGCTGGGCTGGGCAGGAGAACTTATAAGAAACAAAGGTTAAAGGTAAATGTTGCAATCAAATATCAAGAAGGCAGAGGACCATGGCATACGAATTGTTCTAGATTTTTTTTTTCGTTTAATTTCGTTAAATAATCTCTACACCCAGTGTGGGGCTTGAACTCACCACCTGTAGATCAAGAGTCACTCGCCTACTGACTGAGCCAGGCACTCCTAGAACTTTTGTTTTATGCCAGGTGATCATCAGATGAAGAATAATTCATGTCACTGTGAACCAGAAGATTGATCGCAAGAATCTCCACTTCAGTAATGGCGGTGGAAGCTGTGTCCTCTACATCTTTAAGCATCTTGTTGAAAAGTGCATTTTTCTCTTCCACTTTTTACATTTGCGCCACAGGAACACTATTTCGAGGCAGTGGAAATATCCTATGGGCACGGGACTATTCCTATTACCTTATCTACAAAAACCAACTTTTTATGAAATGCAAATATTAAAGAGTAAAATTTATATTCAAAGGAGATTTGTTAAAGTACAATTTTATTTCAACAAAATTATTTTTCTCTTTCTAAAGAATTTCGGCCCATACTTAAATGGTGTGCATTCACTTTTCCTGCACTTTTGTAGTATGATGGTGAATGCTCCTCCTAAGAATTCATCCTCAAACTCCTGGACTTAGAAATGCTCCACCCAAAAATCTCCCCCTGCCACCTCATTTTATCTGCTTCTAGGTGCAGTCAAATGCCACTTAAATAATAGTGCGAGCAATTGAAAAGAAAATAGCATCTTTAATTTTCGTTCTACTCATTATTATAAAATGTCCTGCTTCTAAGGATAAAACCTTTGGGGAAAACCTTTTCACCCTAATCAGATAACACATCAGGTTTATCTATTTTGGGGAAAGGGTAGGGGCTCTCCCCCCACCCACTGTGTTGGTCTCCAGCCATACCTCTAAGGTCAGTTTCACGGCATGCTCCATTGTGAACATAATCCTTGGGGGGAAACGTTTTTTTTTTTTTTTAAACAAAAATTTAAACTAGATTGATTGCAAGTGTGGTTATAGTGTTCTTAAAATATGAAACAGACTTTATTGCCCTTGCTTATACTTTATGGCCGATAAACCTGACCAAAAACCCGTCTCCAGCCCTTATATTTCCATGGGATGCTGATGGAGAAGGAGCCGTAGCAGGACGCTGGTGAAAAGCACAGTGCTCTCCTTCAGTGTGTTACAAGCACACCTGAACTTTCAGCTTCATTGTTCTGGCAGGAAATCACCCAATTTCCCTGCATTTTATATTTTCTTTCTTCTAGAGTATATATTTAAAGTTATTATTTTATAAACGGTTATCACGCCATCTCACTTTCACAGATGACAAAGGCCTTGGGGGAAGTTAATGTTTTGCTATTATTAACGTATCAAGCAACCACAGTCCCAAGACATTCTCTCAGGCAATAAACCATATTCCTTTTGTTGTTGGCTCCCCCTTTATTTTTATGGCCCATTAACCAGTGCTGAATTAAAATCAAATTTGTATAAATGATATAATGCCATATAAATAGTTTTGCAACCTAGTCAGCCGTCTGAACATCCAGTACATTGCAAAGCCGGAATGAGGTTATGAATCACATACAAGTATAGATTTTAAATGACTGATGGTCAAAAATACTCTTTCCTTTTTTTTTTTTAAACCAGTGGCCAAAAATGGGAGAGAAAATGTTCAAGAGTGCCAAACAAGACAAATTCGGAATCAACTTTCACACACGTTTCATTTACACAGCAGAGCGGGAACTCGTGGCTGAATGAATCCCCTGCTCGTGTTGGCAAAGGTACGGTTTCTCGTTTCTTCGTGACACTTCATGTTGGCATTTGGAGGAGTCGAAGATTTCTGCATGAATTTCTCTACTTCACATTATGAACACCATCAAAATACACTAAAGCTTTTCTTTGTAAATCCATTCACCATCCTGGGGAAAAAAAATGAAGACTAAACAGAATTTTTAAATGGGAAAATATCTGTGATTCTAATGAGGGTTTTGGAGCTCACTGAACCACGAATTAGAATGATTCAATTCTAATTCTCTTCCTCAAATAATAAGCCATTCCTATTTTTGAGAGAATTTAACTAATTGATTTCTTCCTAAATTAAGGAGGGTGAGTTTCTCAGCTTCTGTGTGACTTTTCACAGGGGTGTTCCCTAGCCTGGCCCAGCTGTGGCCACTTGAGTCTTGGGAGAGGTAGGAGAGTGTCCCTGGAGGCTCGTGGAGTCAGGTAACAATGTCATCACTAAGTGGAGGACTTTCTCTGGGGATGGGACGGTGGAGTGTAGAACTGTGGTGTTTTGTGTTCCCAGATACTTCTCTCAGAGTGCATAAAAGATGTCATTTCACTGTGTCCTTCTGTGGGGAAGTTTACCAAGCAGACATCCATTTGCACTGAGACACTACGCCTTGCAAAAAGGAGGAGGTTGTGTGACAGAAAGAGAGGATCTTTGAGTTAAAGGAACTTTGCCCTAATCCTGACTTTGCAATTGAATATACAAACTCGCTCATCTTTTCTGTAAAATGCAGGCGAGGCACTGGATTAAATGAGATAAGACAGGGAATGCTGTTTAATGCCTGGACATTATAAAAGCTGGAGATAGAGATTTTTCTATTCATCCAATAAAGTAGATCTGAAAAGCCTCTGGTATTTGAATCAGTTGATAGAAAAACCAGTTTATCCAGATCATGTGTTCTGTTTTGCTCAAAGTCAAAAACATTGTCTATCAATAACGTGTTCCTTAGCCCGTCTTCACATCCCAGGAGTACAGTTACTGGAAATCCTGCTCTGACCAACCATGCTCTCTTACCCACACTGCGTCGTACTCTGGCCCATTCATCCGCATTCCTGTGCGTCTGCGTGTCTCTGGGATTCTGGAGGACATACGTCAGGCACCTGTAAACCACAGGCTCTGTCCTGTTCTTGGGCGTGTGGTTGCAGCGAGGTTGTCTTGTTCACCCTTGTAGCCACGCGTCTAGAATAGTTGCAGACACAGATTAAGCACCTATAAATAGTTGTTAAATAAACAAATGGCAGGAATCAATTTTCTAAATGCATGTTTTTTTGCTCAGCCTTCCAAGCCTCATCCATTTATATTTTTTAATGTGACAGTTTTGATGACACATACATCCCCACACTACACAATTCATCCTTTTAAAGTGTATGATCCAGTGACTTGTGGTATAACCAGAGTCAGGCAACCATTACGGTAATCAATTTGAGAACATTTTCATCACCCCCAGAAGAAACTCTGTACATATTAGCGATCCTTTCCCGCTTCCCCATAGATCCTAACTCTACACAACCACTGACAAACATTCTGTTTCTATAAATGCGCCTTTTCTGGACAATTTGTACAAATTGAATCATGTACAATTTTGTGTCTCATTTCTTTCGCTTACCATAATATTTTCAAGGTTCGTCTATGTTGTAGCCGATCAGCACTTCATTCCTTTTGGCTGAATAATAATCCATTGTATGGTCTAGTCCACATTTTGTAAATTCATTTACCATTTCATGAAAACATTGGCTGTTTCTACTTTCTGAATATTTTGCATAATGCTGCTATGGGCATTCATATCTATAGTCTTGTGTGAACAAATGTTTTTAATTCCCTCAACATATACATGGAAGTAGAGTTCTTGGGTTGTATAATAATCCTCAGTTTCACATGTTGAGGAATTGCCAAAATGTTTTCCAAGTGGTGGTACCATTTTAATCATTTACAGGCAAAGTAGGAAGGATTCAGTTTCTGCACATCCTCACTGATATCTGGCATTGTCCATCTTTTAGGTTATAACCATCCTAATGGGTTGATGTGGTATCTCACTGCAGTTTTGGTTTGCATTTCCCTAAAAACTAATAATTTTGAGTCTTTTCATGTGCTTATTGGCCATTTATATACCTTCTTTGAAGAAATGTTTATGTAGATATTTTGATCATTTTGTAATTGTATTGTCTCTACATTGCTGAGTTGTAAGAATTCTGTTTGTTTTGGTTATAGGATCCTTATCAGATATGTGCAAATACTTTCCCTTCTTCTGCCAGTATCTTTTGACTTCCTTGATAGTGTCTTTTGGAACACAGATGTTCTAATTTTGATTAGTCCAATTTGTTTCTTTCATCTTTCGTTTCTTGTGCTTTCGTGCCACATTTAAAAAAACATTGCCTAACCCAAGGACACAGAGACTTACACCTGTCTTATTTTTACCCCATTTTGAGTTAAGTTCTGATATGATGAAATGTGGGGTCCAACTTCAATCTTTTACATGTGGATATCTAGTTGTTCCAGTACCATTTGTGGAAAAGACTTTTCTGTCCCCATTAAATTTTTTAACACTTTTGTCAAAAATCAATTAATCATAATGTTTAAGCTTATTTTTGGCCTCTCAATTATAGTCCATTGGTCTGCAAGCATATTGGTATGCCAGCACCATGCTGTCTTGTTTACTGTAGCTTTGTTGAAAAATCTGAATTGGGAAGGGTGAGTCTTCCAACTTTCTCTCTCTCTCTCTCTCTCTCTCAAGATTCTTTGATATTCTGGGTCCTTTGCATTTCCATATGAATTTTAGAATCAACTTGTCAATTTCTGCAAACATGGTAGCTGGGATTTTGATAGCGTTTTGTTGAACCTACAAGTCAATATGGAAAGTATTGTTACCTTAACATATCATCTTCCAGCCTTCAATTTCTTTCACTGATATTTTATAGTTTTCAGTGTATAACTCTTGAAATTCCTTTGCAACATTAATTCCAAAGTTTTATTTTTTGATGGAGTCGACAGTGAATGGAATCAATTTCTTAATTTCATTTTTGGATTGTTCTTTTCCAGTGTATAGAAACACAGTCGATTTTTGTATACTGGTCCTGTGTTCTGCAATGCTGATGAACTACTTAATTTTCTCTAATAATTTCTTATGTGGATTTCTTAGAATTTTCTACATACAGTATTATGCCATCTGAAAACAGTGATTGTTTTACTTTCTCCTTTGCAATCTAGATGCATTTTATTTATTTATTTTTCTTCCTAATTTCCCTTCTAGAACCTCCAGTTGACGTTGAATAAAAGTAATACAGTGGTTATCTTTGTCTTATTCCTAATTTCATATGGAAAGCTTTCAGACTTTACCAGTAAGTATGATTGATATTAGCTGTTGGGGTTTCATAGATACAATTTATCGGAAGAGAAAGTTCTCTTACATTTCTAGTTTGTTGAGTGTTTTTATCATTAAAGAATGTTGGATTTTGTCAAATACTTTTTTCTTCATCTACCGAGATGATCATGTAGTTGTTCCTTTTTTTTTTTTTTCTTAATGGGAGAGAAAGAGAGAAAGAGAGAGAGAGAAGAGTGTGTGGTGTGGTGTGTGTGCAAGTGAGAGTGGGGCTGGGCAGAGGGAGAGGGAAAGAGAGAATCCCAAGTAGACTTCACACTGAGTGTGGAACTAGATGGGGTTCTCAATCCCAGGACCCTGGGATCATGACCTAGCTGAAATCAAGAGCTGGCCACTTAATCCTCTGGGGCACCCAGGGACCCCTGTTCACTACTCTTCTATTTTAAAAAAATTTGCTGAGACCTTGTGTTAAATTTTCTTTAAATATCTGGTACAATTCAAAAGTGAAGCTATCTGAAACCAAGGTTATCTTTGTGGGATGTTTTTGATTACTTATTTTATCTCTTCATTTGTTATTGTTCTATTTAGATTTTTCATTTCTTTTGAGTCAACTATGTTAATTCATTTCTCTCTAGGATTTTATCCAATTGATCTATGTTATTAAATTTTTGACATATAAATGTTCATAGTATCCCCTAATAATTTTCATTATTTCCATAAAGTCAGTACAATTCCCTCTCTTTCAATCCTGATTTTAGTAATTTGAATCTGTTCTCTCTTTTCTTGGAGAGTTGAGCTAATGATTGTACATTTTGTTGACCTTAAGAAAAACAACTTTGGGTTTTGTTGATTTTTGTTATTGATTTTCTATTTTCTTTTTAAAAATTTATTATTTATTTATTTGACAGAGAGAGAGAGATCACAAGAAGGCAGAGAAGCAGACAGAGAGAGAGGGAGAAGCAGGCTCCCCGCTGGGCACAGAGTCCGATGTGGGGCTCGATTCCAGGACCTTGGGATCATGACCTGAGCTGAAGGCAGAGGCTTAACCCACTGAGCCACCTGGGCACCCCGATTTTCTATTTTCTATTTCATTTATTTCTACCCTAATATATTTTTTAAAGATTTTATTTATTTATTTTTCAGAGAGAGAGGGAGAGAGAGCAAGCGAGCACAGGCAGACAGAGTGGCAGGCAGAGGCAGAGGGAGAAGCAGGCTCCCTGCCGAGCAAAAAGCCCGATGTGGGACTCGATCCCAGGACGCTGGGATCATGACCTGAGCCTAAGGCAGCCGCTTAACCAACTGAGTCACCCAGGCGTCCCTCTACCCTAATATTTTTTAATTTCCTTCTCTCTGGTCACTTTGTGTGTAGTTTGCTCCTCTTTTCCTAGTTTCTTATATTAATGGTTACTTTATTGATTTGTCATTTTTCTTCCTTTTTATGTATATATTTCTTCCTTTTTTTCCTTTTGTCATTTTTCTTCCTTTTTATATATATATATATTTATATATATATAAAATATATATATATTATATATATATATTTCCCTGTAAGTTCTTCTTTAGCTATAATCCATAAGTTTGCTATTTCATATTTTTGTTTTAATTCATCTCAAGACAATTTCCAATTGCTTTGACCACACTAGTTATTTAAGAGGATGTCATTTATTATTACACATTTGAAATTTTTTTCAGATTTCCTTCTATAATTAATTTCTAATCTCATTCTGTTATGTTTGGAGAGCACAATTTGTAGGGCCTCAATCTTTTTTAATTCATTGAGATTTGTTTAGTGGCTTCTCATATGGTCTATCCTGCAACACACACACACACACACACACACCCGTATAGTAATACTAGCCTGTGATTTATAAATCCTCGCTAAAAAGTCAGTTTTAATCAACAGCTCTACAATATGTATTCAAGCAAAGACAACGATCACTATGGAGAGCACAGTGTAGAATGGAACTTACCTCCAATGAAGACCAATAGAGAGAAAAAGTAATCTAAGTCAGGCCCAGAACTATGACATAACTAGAAACCATATAATATCAGAAATAACTGAAGTCTCAAGGTATTAGGCCAAGAGACTGGGAAACTCTTAAGAATTTGTCTTAAACACACAAGGGACCATCTTTTTATAGTGGGGTTTTTGTTTCCATCCTGAATACAGTTAGAACCATGTGAGTAAACTAAAGTGATTGAGGAGATTATTGCTAGTTAAAAACTTACGACGACGGAAAGGGTAATAAGCTCCTTGTCACTGACGAGCTCAAATGTGGCCTGGGTAGACACTGGACTAGGGTTTGTGGAGGAGCCCCATTCATCACACCAGGGTGGTATTTGAACAACTTGGTTTTCAGTATTCCTCCAAAACCTGGGAGCTTTTGATTCTATGAGACAGAGTACCAAGAATTATTAGACCATAGAACTAATCATGGCACTGGTTCTAAGAAGTAAGTTTCAAGGAAAGTGAGAGGGTCTAAGGTGGCTCTGGGCTGAATAAGGGAGGGAAATAATTGTGGAGGACATGGGAGGATTCAGAGTTGGGAGCATGCTCTGAGGAAATCTGCAGGGGAGGAAAAAGTTAGCAAACACACTCAGAGATCAATTTGACTAAGGTGAAGTTTCTGTAGTATTCCATAAAAACTGGACTCAGTGAGGTATAGTTTGATACAGCCGATGAGAAAAGAACAGATTTTGTCAACTCAGAAACGCTTTGCAAGTGTTAAGTTCATTCTATTTTAACCAAGAGACTTGAACTGGCAGGTGGAATTTTAGGAAGCCTGGCAGCAGGTAATGCTCAACTCTAAGGATGGCCAAAGTGTGTGTCCCCACAGAAGTGGAGAACTGTGAAACATATATAGGTTTCCAGGAAATCGGTAACACAAACAGTTGGCATCAGGGAAAGGATTCTGGCCTTCTAGAGAGCCTATGAAGAATAAAGAAACACCAAAATCCCAAAGAAATGATGTGTCCTTAGCAAGTAACCAAGATATAAACTCAGGTCTGACACTATATACCGAGGACCTCAAGGAATCCGTCAAAGCCCAGTGAATAGAACTAATGTATATGATCAATATCTTGTAGCACCAATAAAGAGGCTGACTTCTTTCTGAACCTCTACAATTCTGACTTATGGTTCCTTAAACTTTTTCCTTTACTGGAAAGGCTGGCCTCAGAGCCTGTATTAGAGCTGAGCTGGAGATGGAAGTTCAGGGGTCCTAGCCACAAGGACTGGGAAATAAGGGGAGCGAGCAACAGATCTGTATGAGCTGGCGTGCCTGCACCAGTTAGCTGCTGCCTGGAACGTGATGCTGAGAAGGCTCGGGAGCCTGTGTTACTACTCAGTGTGAAGAAACAGCATGGTCCAGTGATGGCGCCTTCTGTGGGGATGGACAGAGGTCAGCACTTGCATCCCATGCTCTTCGTTCCTGCACAAGAACATTCCAAAATAGACTCAGGGCTGAATTGGAATCAATGTGGCAGATCTTGATTACCAGTTGAAAGGATCACAGTTTTCTGTGAGTGCTAAAGGACCACTGGAAGCCCCTGGCCAGTAGGGATGTGCACTCCTGATGTAGAATTGGGTTAAGGAAATATAGGTTTTCAGAGAAGACACGTTGGTTGGCATAGCAGTAGTTCTTCAACATCTGTATGTGTGGCTCTTGGTTTTCACTCTAATGTGAGAAATGGGATCCCATGCCCTGATGTTAAATTTTCTGTGCAGTGAATTGTAAAAGCAATTGCCAATAAGAATTATTTCATGGACGCATAATCCCTTGTGCAACGTGCTGCAAATTTATTCATGATCTTCTCCAGCTAATATGAGGAAACTCAGCTGCAGTGCCGAAATGACAGGATGATTTATATATAAAACTGAAATCCACATTAAAATTCCCCTACTTGATCTCCTGCTCTGGAATGCGAAGGAAAATACAAGGGATGCTTAAAAACTAACCTTCCTAAGGTAAGATGTGCAGGTAGGAGATTAGCATAATTACCCATAGAAGAGAGAATTTGTGTGTTTCTTATGAATATATGGGACAAAAATACTAAGGAAATAACACCAAAAATACTGTGCAAACTTGGTAAAAATTACAGAATTTTAATCTGAAGATGAAAAAATATATATCTTCTGCAATATACATTTTATAGATGAAGGAAATGAGGCCCAGAGAACTATAGAGACTCATCAAAGTCTCCATAACAGAGACAGAAACATGTCTTGATTTAGATCTGCCACGTGCAGTGCCTTTGTGTTTCCCCCCTCATTGTGCTGTATTTTGAGGTTTCTATTTTCTAGAACACCTTCATTAGCCCAGTTGCCAAGATTGAAATTTCTGTTTCTGTTGACCAGGCTCATTCTGTGTTCCTTCCCTCAATCCCTGCCACCATCTCTCAGATGTGGGTATCTGCCTACTTTCTGTTGACCTAACTTTTGTATTTGCCTCTGGTTTTCTTTTCATTTTTCTTGAGTTTCAGTTTTCTTGAGTTTCTCTCTCAAATGTTCTTCTGTAAGAACATCCTCATTGACTCCGGGGTTCTCATAATTTTTCTTCTTTGTTGAGTGCCATAAACCATCATCAGAATTAGGTTTATAAAGCACATTTTGTATTGTCTTTCCCAGGATCAAAAGCTTTCAAAAGCACCCAATTTCCTGCTGACCCGGGTCCAACGGCTTTATCCTCACACTGTAGATTTAGACTCCACCACCTAGCCCCAACTCATGACCCACTTCCAGAAAAGAAATCGCTCCTTTTTTGTCTCATGCCATATTTTATATATATTTAATTTTAATTTTTTATATAGTTAACACATTGTACACACACACACACGTATACACACACATACGTATACACACAAATGTCACCTTGTAAAGTTGGATATATTTATGACATTTCATCTACTTCACTGAATTACCCAGAGGCTTTGTTCTCAAAGAGCACATCTAACCTGTTGCCTCCGTGCTGGGCTTATTGACAGCTTCATCGTAGATGCTCAGGCATTTCATGAATAAATGAAATTTCCCTTCCAACTTACATGTCCCACCAATTTCTTACACAAGTGTTTTTGTTCCACTTCCAGAACATGTAATGTACAGCCCCTATTCTACTCACTCTTCTCCACCAACCTCTTTCTCTTCCTCCCTTCATGGCTATCCAGACTGGGTTATTCTCTACCATTTCAATTCCTACCCATTGTACTCAAGTGCTATTTTCCTTTATGCAGTCTTTCTTGATGATTACAACTGAAAGAGATTTTTTTCCTGCCTCAGACGTCCTGTCACTTAAGGATTGCACTATAAAACACTTAATGAGAAGTGTCCTAAATGCTCTGTATTGCAACTTTTTTTTGCCTGTTTTATTTCCTTGTGGATGACAAGAGTTTTCCTATCAAAATTTGTGTTTCCTAGAGCAGTTAGTGCCAAATGAAAGAGCAATTACGGAATGCTAGTTCAAGATGGAACACTGACCATGTTACTTAATAAAAAGAATGGAACTGACAGTGAAAAAGGAAAGAATTATTAGCAAACCAAAACTCTGAGGAATTTCTGAGAAATTTAAAACAACTCACATAGAGACATAGCATGGTGGACATTGCAGGCATCCTCAGATAGAGAAAAATTCTAAACTTTATTTATAAAAAAATAGTAGCAAGTATTAAAGAAACACCGGACTTCTCATTAGTAAAATCTAATGTTTGTCAACAATGGAGCAACAACTGTAATGAAGGAAGTCACATTAGCATTCAAACTTGAGGGCCAAAATATGTGCTTTCCAAAATAGACTGAGAAAGTTTATTTGGTCGTGCACATTGTCTTTGACTATAAACAATTAAAAATAAATTTAAAAAAACCCAAAAAGAAATATGAAGAAGAAGAGGATATAACTTTTAAGAAAGGTGGGACTAACTTATGAGTGGGAATAACAGATACATTTCAGAGTGACTTTTTTACTGCTAGTAAAGAAATAATCATTCCAAATTAGAACATGAGGTCTGAGGACTGCATGAAAATGTCTTCAGGAAGAAAATTGATAGTGTCATCCAAAATGAATGATTATCTTTTCTGTCAAGAAAAAAATAGGCAATTACAAAGCGAGGTTAAAAAAAAATGAAAATAAATCATAGTCCCCAAAATGAAAGTTTGACATAATTTTTTAACAATTGATGGAGTTTAAAGAGCAATGCCTTTTGAAATCAGGAAGTCAAACAAACAATATTCAGGTAATTCCTGGGAAGACAGAACGCTGACTGATAGTCTCAGTTCAAGGATTTATGATAGCCACAAGCCATAATTACTTTACCATCATTTTCTTTTCTAGAGAATGATTTATCACTTTTTTGATAATGACCAACGTAGTAAAGTTTTTGAAAAATTTTATACTTTATATTTAACTTTTTAAAAAATTTTTATTTTTAAATTTCCTTTCAGTGTTCCAGAATACATTGTTTATGAACCACACCCAGTGCTCCATGCAATACGTGCCCTCCTTAATACCCACCACCAGCCTTACCCAATCTACACCCCACACCCCTCCAAAACCCCCAGTTTGTTTCTCAGAGTCCACAGTTTCTCAGGGTTGGTCTCCCCCTCCAATTTTCCCCAACTCCCTTCTCCTCTCCATCTCCCCATGTCCTCCGTGTTATTCCTTATCCTCCACAAGTAAGTGAAACCAGATGATAACAGATTCTCTCTGCTTGACTTATTTCACTCATCATAATCTCTTCCAGTCCCATCCATGTTGATACGAAAGTTGGGTATTCATCCTTTCTGAGGGAGGCATAATACTCCATAGTGTATATGGAGCACATCTTCTTTATCCATTCGTCTGTTAAAGGGCATCTTGGTTCTTTCCACAGTTTGGCGACTGTGACCATTGCTGCTATGAACATTGGGGTACAGACGGCTCTTCTTTTCACTACCTCTGTAACTTTAGGTACTTTTAAGAATTTATACATAGTAGGGCACCTGGGTGACTCAGTCATTAAGCCTCTGCCTTCAGTTCATGTCATGATCCCAGGGTCCTGGGATCGAGCCCCACATTAGGCTCCCTGCTCAGCAGGAAGCAGGCTCCTTCCTCTCTCACTCCTCTTGCTTATGTTCCCTTTCTTTCTGTGTCTCTCTCTGTCAAATAAATAAATAAAATCTTTAAAAAAAATATTTATACATAGTGTTAAGAGGAATTTTTATTTTACATTTGGCAAGTTCTTTAGTTTTATTTCTTTTTTTTTCCCAATAAATCAAACACTTGGATTAAAATATTAACAGTTGTTTTTCTCATGATTATTATTTTCTCTACTTTTCCAAGTTTTAGAGCACAAATCCATATTATTTTTAAAGCAAAAACAAAGTATATCATTTTAAGCAAACAAATGTGTTAAAAGTACCCAGCAAATATCTTTAATGTTTTTAATTACAGTATGGTACCCCAATTTTAGAAAGAGCTCAGAACTAATAAGAGATGAAGTAGATTTTCATTCTATCATGCTGTTTATTCCTTTTACTTTTGAAAAATTCAGTAAATCCAACTGTCTTATTTACTTTGAATGTAGAGTTTAATTACTTCTGAGTGAACTTAATTAATAGTATTATTCATGTTTAATCCAACATTATTTTTCTTTTCATTTTAAGAAAAATAAATCTCAGAAGTTTTAATGAAATTCATCAAAATTAAATACAAAAAAAATTGCTACAAAAGTAAGGGAAAAGATAATCCATTTATTAGGCTCTTTTATTTTATTGATCAAACATAGAGCATTTAAACATAGACCAACATTATAATGATGAAAAGGAAAATCCAAGATGTAGAAAGGTCAGAGGAGCCTGGATTGGTCGGTAGTAGATGAGAAAGAAAAGATGATGTGTAGATTTGACTCTCTTGTAATTCAGCTGGTGATGGGACCAGACCCAGAAACCTGCTCCAGTGGGAAGGAGGAGGCTGATGGGAACTGGCTGGAGCTAGATGGGGCAGAACAGCAGAGCTGGCTTCTCTCTGGAGAAATTAGATCCAGATTTGAGGGAGGGGAGCTGTAAATCCATGTTCCTGGCTAAAACTGGCAAATGTCGACTTTGGAGTCACATGGGATGAAATCTAGCACCACAATTATACAACCAAATTATTTGACATCTTCAAGCTTTCTTTCTCCTTGTCTTCAAAATGGTGATAATAATTCTTACCCCCTATTTGCTCTGAGGCTGGTCAAGTCTGAACAGGTGACATTTTTGTGATCTTAGAGAATCCATTTTGTACAGCAAAGGAATTCGAAGATAGGTGGGGGTTCAAAGACAAGCTTTGGTCTACATAGAACCAGAGTGCTGGCAGGGTATTCATGCAGAAAACAATTTGCATGCAATGGGTACACACAGAAATTGCTGCAAAAAGACTGGACCTTGTTGAACCCAAGGTCCCCATTTCATTGTCGGCACACTGGCTACTGGACAAAGCCAATTTGTTTCATCCTTCAGTTTTCTTCAGGGGAGTTGGGGTTTCTTATGCCCTCTAGGCTTCATCAGGTTTAGCACAAAATTCAGTTGAAGTGAATTTATGAATAATTCCTTTCAGCTGTACATTTTTAAAAGATTTTATTTATTTGACACAGAGAGAGAGAGAGAGATCTCAAGTAGGCAGAGAGGCAGGCAGAGACAGAAGGGGAAGCAGGCTTCCTGCTGAGCAGAGAGCCCGATGCAGGGCTCTATCCCAGGACCCTGAGATCATGACCTGAGCTGAAGGCAGAGGCTACCTACTGAGCCACCCAGGTGCCCCTCAACTGTACATTTGAATGATAGATAGCATCTTAAAAATACATTCATATCTGAATCCCAGTCCCTACAATTTTTATTTAATTGGTCTAACGTGTAGCTGGGAATGAGAACCACCAAGCAAAATTCATTAGTGTCCACAACTAAATGGAGTTGAAAAATTTGGTGTTGCAAATTGATTCCTCAGTTATAAAAAGATGCTGTCCTTCACTTGCTTTTGACTCTGATTCTAGAAATGACTATTGTCTTGGGTTCAATATCAATTTTTAATTTAATTTAGGTAGTATGAATGCATTCCACAGTTTAAAAGCTGTGAGATGACTCTTTAAGTTACATAACTCACCATAATAAATCCTTATGAGTAAATCTTGGAATAACAGAATACTGGACTGCACAAGGCTGCTGGGAAAGTCTAATGTGTGAACATGACATTAAGAATGCTGCCTTATTTGCCAAATAGTCTAGTGCACTTTTTATATATTTAGGCCAAAACATTCTCCCTTGGTGATCTGCTTATCTACACAAGTCTCCCCAAAACGGAGTGAGATGGTATTAGAGCTTTGTTTGTGGATGCTTTTGCCTTAGTTTTCAAACCAATCACTAAAGAGACTTTTTCCTACTGACAGGACTCATGAGACTAGTGTCTGTGACATTAGTGGATTGTATAGATTTATTCTCATTCTACCCTAACAAATATATATTGATTCATTAATTGATCAGTTGGTTGATTTATGGAATTATTTACTAATGTATTTTATTCCACTGTCCAGTAAAAAGTTAAGGCAAGATGGCGTCTAATGAATACCCATGACCCCACTTCCCTCACCTTCCCTTGCAGGGTTCCAGTCTAGGTGGAAGTGGCTAGGGAGTGGCATGTTGGTTCGCCTGTTTAAACACTCCGAGTCTGTGTGATGTGTTGCAATCTGTTCGTTACTCATCCTTCCATATGGCCCTTTGACAGCTGATAGCAACTTTGCTCATCAGTACAGTTGGGGGGTTGACAGATGACAGATGTCAGTTGGAGATGGCTCTCTCACACATGGCGGACCAATCACCAGGCAAGGTGGGGATGAGATCCCAGCCAACAGATGGCTTGGCCTGTCTTGATTAGGCAGTAATTAAACATTTTGGCTAGAACCTCCTTTTTTAGGTTTTCCTTAAGAAGTTGTCACTCAATCCCATATGCAGTGAGGTTTCCCATCCCCAAACATTCTTTCACACTGTCCTTCAGGCACTTGACAGAAGTTCACACGAGTACATTTTCAGAGATTCTGATCAAACAAACTCTAGGAAATTGAAAGAGAAAACCACCAATGTTTAAGACATCACAAAAAATAACAACTGAATTATACATAGTAGCTTTATGAATGTCAGAGGTGCTTTTGGCAGAAGACTCATGGCTTTCTTTTAAAAAATGATGTTCTGAAAGACATTCAGTTCTCTCACAGCTTTCTTCATGTTCTTGCTACTGTTTATGTTTTAAGAAGATTGTTCTTTTCCCAACTGGGTTTCTCCATCTGATTATTTGTATAAAAAAGTCTCATGAATTCTGGCCAGAGGCGTGCTATTTCAGAACGGGTCCTACCAGCTCACTGCAGGACCCCCACCGGTGAGTGGGAACAACTTTATTCAAAATGAAAGGAATCAGCTTTATCGGGGGTACTCCCCTTCTGAACTCTTCATCCAGACCCACTTCTGGGGACTCTTTGCTTTATAGTTCTTTTTTTCCATTTTATAGAATTCTTCTTGTGACTGATTCCTCTGGTTCACGCGTATAAAAAGCATTTAAAAAATACCACATATGGACCTAATGGAGGACTACAGTATATAATTTAAAAAGGCTATAACATACTTTGACATCAAAATACAAAAAACATTCTAAAAAGTAAAGTTCTGCTTATTTGATTTTCCTCTAGTAGGAAGTGAACTAACTTTCCCGGAGACAAATGTTAATATATTTTTTTAAAACATCATGTTGAATATAGGTTTTCCTAAGGGAAAGAAAAATAATCTCTTCAAAAATCGGAGTATCTTTGTCTCAGTGAACAGGTGGAGAAAAAAAAACATATTTAAAATAAATTCATATCCATGATTTATTGAAGGAAAACCCTGCCACGTATTAAATTATGGTGATCAACATGCTTGCTTTCGTCAAACCCTATGTCTTATAGGACTCCAATTTAATTTGGGTTTTTTTCTTCCTTACAGAAAAATTAAGCACACAAAGGACCATGATCCATAGAAATGCACCTCAGGAATTCTGTTGTGGACGTGCTGATTCTTCACATTCTTACCACCAGTAGCCACAGCTCTCATGTCTGTGGTGGGCCCCGCAGTCCGTTGGTCCTGCTTGCAATGGTACTTCGTATCTTCTGCAGTCATTGCCACGGGCAGCTAAAGTATGTAGTATAGAGCTCTCCAACCACAGATCAGGGACAGGGCAAGGAGAGATACACCTTTAAGAACCTACATCAGACTGAGGCAAAGAATACAACCTATTAATTATGCATTCCTGGTACAATTTCTTATCATAGTTCTTTTAGAGCTGCCCTCATTCATAATATAGAAGTTGAATCAAGAGTTCTCACCTTTAGGTGGTATTAGAAGCCTTAGGGAGTTCATGCATCATGTGTAATCTACATATTTATAATCCACACTTGAAAATTAAGTCATTAGAAGTTATATTAAACGTAAGGTAAAATAATTAATGCTCCACTTTAACTTCAAGTGTTTTTATTTAACAAAACCCCCACTTGTAAGGGTCCATGGAATTAGTTTGTCCAAATGATGCTACAAATAAATAACTTATTTCCAGATGCTGGTTTTTTATGATTCTGTAGCTCTTGGCTTGTATGATGTAATGAAGCCAATAAAAGCAGATCAAATGCAAGTTTGCTATCCTTTTAGTCTTACTGCTGATTTGACTAAGTTTGGGTTCTTCTAGGAACAGTGCCTGAACTAAGGATCTGAGCGCAAGCAATTAATTAGGAAGTGCTCCAGGGTGCCAGAGAGAGCAGGACAGAGAAATACAGCCAGGCAAGGGAGGGGTTTCAGATGAAGACCCAGAATCCCTAGGATTCTGCTGGGGCTCTGAGAGGGTGACCAGATTCAAGGCCAAGTATTGGGTGTTTATATTTCATACCAGTCACTGACCTTGAGCCGCTGCTTCTGGGTGGTCAAGAGGATTTCTGGCTCCCTTTACCAGTTGGGCAGTGGTTTGGGTGGTGAGACCAGTCTAAGAGGGACTGATGTGAGCCAGAGCGGTCAGTTCACAGAAGCTGGGACAAGGATGCACAGAGCTGGTGAAAGACACAGATTCTATGTTACCTGGGGAGGGGGAACTGAGCACAAACCCTGCCTGCTTATGCTGACCTTGGGAAAACTACTCACACTTTCAGAAGACCGGGTTCCTTACCTGTATACGTGTATGACGGGGGGAGGGGAGGAGTTCCCTGCAAAGATGGAGCTAGTGAAGGGTAAAGGGACATAAGACACTGTGTGGAGGTGGCTGGCACAGCACCTCAAGTGCACTCATTAGCTGACCATGGTAACTGTCTCTCCATACTTCCCAAACTAGACTTCTTTTTCGCATTTTTCCCAGTTGAGGAATATTCTGTGTTTCTTCTTTCCCACAGGAGGCAGCTCATTTGGCATTTTTACCAAATGCCCTACAGGTCCAAACAACTGAATCCTGAAGTTGGGGAGACCCTTAAGGTCCATGAACCCACTGAAATTGTGTGAGAAATATGGATTGCAGCTTTTTTTTTTTTTCTGGAAAAAGGACTGTCCTGGAGAGATAGCGTGGTGCTGACCTCAAATTCCAGGTTTCCCACTTTTTGATGAGGGACCTTTATACCATGACTACCATCTGGTTGCCTGTCATGAAGATAATGATGGGGTTGGAAAGATGGAATTAGGAGAAAGAACTTGTCTGAAATACAGTGTACAGCATGCTTAGGCCATGTGTGCACGTGCGTGTGTGTGTGTGTGTGTTACTGTTTGTGGCCGTTGCTCTTCTTATCACTACTATTGTCCTCATCACATCAATACGTGCTGCTCTCTAAAAGCCTGGATCCGTATTCCTGCATCTGTGCTTCTGCTCATGTGCTCCCTTTGCTTCACTTTGCTCTCCAAGTAACAGACTTGTACTCATTCGAGGACCAACTCCCCCCCACCCCAGCCCTGGCTCTCCCTCCCCTGCTGTGAGTCCCAGTCTCCCAGTTCACCCAGTCAGTGTGCACTGCTCCAGCCCTTCCCAGGCTCCCATCAAAGTTCCCAACTCTGTAAGTCTCTTCCCCCTTAAAAGACTAAAAACCCTGTAGGAGGAGAGGCCTTCCTTCTATGACCCAATGCTCTGCTGATCAGGGTCTTACAGAACCAGTAAACCCCAAGCATGCAGAGTGGACCCTCACCTACTGTGTGTCCAATGCATCATTTTCATGTAGTTCATCCCTACTGCCCAAGGAAATCTCAAGGAAAGAGTGAGTTACTTCCTCACCAACAGTGACCAGGGATGTTGAGCTTATGGGCGCCTCAGCTGAATGCCCAGCGCACAGTAGGTGCTCAGTCAGTATTACCGAGTGGACCAACTCAGTAGTACAAAGGTTATTACTTGAATTACTGTGAGGGGTGCCTGGGTGGCTCAGTTGGTTAAGTATCTGAATCAATTTTGGTTCAGCACACGATCTCAGGGTCATGAGATTGAACCCTCCTTGGGCTCTGCCCTCAGCAGGGAGTCTTCTTGAGATTTTTCTCCTCTCCCTCTCCCTCGGCCTACCTGCCCCCCCCCCATATGCTTGCTCTTTCTCTCTCTAAAAAAATAAATAAACATTGAAAAAAATGACTGTGTTTGGCATGGATACCAGCATTGATGAATTTATGGTACCTTTACGTTTAAAATGTATTAAGTGAGGGAGGGAAAAATGGTATTTCCATCATAGACATGGAGAAGTTAAATGATCAAAAAACAGAGCTAGAAGTAGGAGAACAGACTTTTCCACATGCTACTGTTTTTGAAGCAGCCAAGTGTCCCCAGCTAGAGCGCATCACTAAAACACTGTTGCTTTGGGGCTGGTTAATGATACCTCATTACTGGTAGAAGATAATGAGATGATAAGGGCAAGATTCATTGACCTTTCTAAGGCTTTTGATTTAGTAAATGACACTGTTGGATAAGCTAATTAATTTTGTCTTTTCTCCTGTAGTGATGGAGGAGCTCTGATCTCATTTGATTAGTAGGAAAAATCAGGGGCTGTTTTAAGGCTATCAGCCTGATTTATTACTCTTCCTATCTGATGGTGCCTCAGGGCTCAAGAACTGACTGACTTTATTTTATTTATTTTAAAATTATCTTTCTGATGCTAGCGATAAGCCAAGAATTCACTTGCAGAGCAATGGTAATACCGCTTCAAATAACGTTTCCCTTAGTATCCCAGGACTTAATATGTTTTTGCTTCTGAGCCCTACATTGCCAACAAGGAAGATTATGGAAGATAAGCTTGTTAATGGTGGAAACACTGCTCTCGGTGACAAATTTCCCCTATAGAGGTGAGAGCCAACAAGTCTGGGTCTAAGAAAAGCAGGAAGACAAGGAGTTTGGTAGAGTTGAGTTGGTCAATGCGTCTACCGAATTCTCAGTTTCTAGGTAATTCGAGGCATGTTCCCACAACTCTATTTCAATGGTAAAAGCTTGGCGTTTTTTTCAATAAGTACCGGTCTGGCCTGCTCAACCAGGTCCCACATTGCCCTGCAGACTACTTTATAATGGGAAAAGACGACTACATTTATTCTTTAGACTGAGGCATATGTTTAAAATGTTTGACACCTACAAAAAGCCTGTAATTCTATTCTCCATTGAATTTGATTCTATTCTTCACTGAAGGAAGTTAAATGGAAGGAATGTAAAGCAATCTTCTTTTTAACTGAAATGAATGTATTTTTTAGAACTTGTGAGTTTAGATTTATTTCCCTTTGACTTTCAAAGGCATACCTGTAAATAGTCATTCAGAAAAAGTGGAACTGAACTCTAATGAGGAAATAAATCATAATTCCAAGCTAGAATTTATAGGAGAATGATACATTGGATTTCTGACCACTCTATTATATAATAGAGAACAGCAGAGTTAAAAGCCTATTAACCACATATACCTACCATATGACCCCAAGCCATCCTCCAGGGCATTTACCCGAGAGAGCTGAAACATATTTCCACTTGCAAATGTTCATAGAAAATTATTTGTAATAGCTGAAAACTGGAAACTACTCCAGTGTCATTAATGAACAAATGGATAAAAAAATTACAGCATATACATACTACACTATATGACTCAGTAATAAAAAGTCAATTTTTTAATACACACGACACTGATGGATCTCCAACTAATGGTGATGAATGGAAGTCAGAGAATAAAAAAGCACACACTGTATTGTTGCAATTGCATCAAGTTCTTAAAAATCCAAACTAATATACAGTAACAATGTTGCCTGGGGTTTGGGATGGGAAGTGGGCTGGGACCAGTGGGGAAATGGAAAATGTATTAGTCATGATTCTCCAGAGAAACAGGACCAACAGCATACGTAGAGAGGGAGATTTATTTTTAGGACAGACACATGATTGTGCAGGTGTAAGTCCAAAATCTGGAGAGAGGAGTAGTTGCTGCAGCTAAAGTCCAAAGGCCTTCTGAAGGCAGGATTCCTTCTTACTTGGGGAGATCAGGCTTTTCTCTTAAGGCCATCAACTTATTGGATGAGGTTCACCCATGTAATAGGGGGCAATCTGTTTTACTCAGCATCTACTAATTTAAATGTTACTCATCCAAGAAACACTTTCATAGAAATATCCAGAATAATATCAGACCATTGGCCCAGACAAGTTAACATGTAAAATCAAAGCATCATAGGGAGGGACAAGAGTGAGCACTGTCAAGACCATGAGGGAATTTCGGGGACTATGTATATGCTGATTGTCTTATTTGTGGTGATAGGTTTTAGTATACATAAGGTGAAGTTTATAAATCTCTACACTTTACATATTTACACTTTATTATAGGTCAAGCATATGTCAATAAAGTTCTGAAAAAAACAGAATTAAACTTACTCAAAAGATAGTCACTGAGCAGGCTGGTTGGCACTGGGGAGGGAGAGATCTCCAAGGCCTCATCTGTGTGCCCCTTAAATAGCTTCTTTAAAAAAATGCTCATCAGCAGAGAAATGAAATGTTGCCATATGAAAATAACTTGTGCACAGTAATAATGGTCCATAGGTTCTACTATTAAAAAATCACATGCTAAAAAAATTAAACAGGTATGGGATACTGCACTTTTGACACTCCACTGAACATCATGGCAGACTTCACACTTCAGGTGTTCACTACTTTCTTTCAATACAGTAGTGTTAAAAAAGCGCCCATTCTTTCGTATGTGGTTATCTGGTGCTGTGAAATGGATTAGAGCACGTCATACCCTGGTGTACAAATCCATGTTGACAGGGGTACTGTGTGCCAATGGAGGACGACTTCTAGAAAGTTAATGCACTCCTCAATGGAATGCACCACTTGTCTCTTCCTCTCTCCCCATCCTCCTCCCATCCCTTCCCCACCCTCCCGCCCACCAGCAATTGGCAGATAATTATTTTAGTAGCAAAACAAACCTTCAAATTATTCACTCTTTCTTGTGAAAAAAAAAAAAAGAATTAAATTCATTTCATGGTCGTCAATGCTAATGAGAATGTGAGAGATGCATTAAATGAAAGTCCAAGTGGTAGGTTAATATTATTTAGGTCTGGTAGGTTCAAGAACTTCAGAAAGAATGATGAGTTATTCTTGACAGTAAAGAGGGGCTTTAAAATAATAACTTAGTTGAACTTTTTTTTAGAAACTTTGTTTTACAGAGTTTTCTAGCCTTTCTTCAGCATTTAGAGTTGATATGACCCCTTATCTTTAGGATCACTGAAATGGGTCTTCTTATGGCTGCTTTTCTCATTGATCTTCCTCTCTTATAGTCAACGCACTGAGTTGACACAGGTGAAGGTCAAGCATACTCAGAATCCTCCTGGACACAGTGTTCCAAGGAGCCCTGACAATTATACGGTGACAAGGCAATTGAAACAAATTTATTATCCTCGATGCAAATGGTACAGTAAGTGTGGAAAGATAACTATGAAGACCAAATCTAGAATCACAGGTAGAAGATATCATCGGACCCAAATGCCTCTTCCCTCTTTCGGTGACACTCCTTTCTTAGCCCACATATACGGAAAGGCCATACTCCGTCCACATCCAGAAAGCTCATGTTGGAGGAAGGAGGACGGATTATGCCAGAATATTCTCCTTTTCTGAGGGAAAACAGGATTATTGAGCCTGACATTCTGTTCAAGGTGTGTCTGTCCCTGAAGACACGACGGGAGGCTGTGATCCCTCATTAGTATTCTCCAGGGCATGGTGGAGTCACAGTCATTAATAACCCAAAGGTGAAGTTTACTTGTGAATCTTAAATACCTTTGTAGTTGTTGAATAATTTATATGTTTTCATAACACTCCTGTAAAAGAGGAAGGCGTGGTCAACTTTATTGCTTCCATTTCACGTGTGAGGGAGCAGAGCCAGAAGGAGGTTAAGTGACTGGGTGCATGGGGACAGGCAGAGAGAGAGCGGGAACTTTGCCTCTCATGGTTGCAAATGAGTTTCTTTCTCCTGGGGAATCTTGTTCCCTCACACCCTCCTGTCCACCACTTGCTAGTTCCTTGGTATGTGGAAGCCAGTGTTCCTCCCACAAATGTGTGTCTTCCCTCCTACAACACTGTAACGAGGACTTAGAGAAATGGAACCCAGGCACTCATGTTGTTTCTGGAGACAACCCATTCACCGACTGCTGCTTCTTCAGCAGCACGAATCACCGCAGTAGGGTTTGTCTTTCCAATACTGATGCAAATTTTCTGTGTGTTCTAAGGGAAGGGACAACAAGCTGGGGGGTGGGGTGCGGCTTCATGTTCCTTTCCTTTGCATCTCTACAGGCAAAGGGATGCTTTCTAAAATGCTTGTCTGATTTCCCCAAATGAAAGCCTGTGTTTCTGAGCAAGCGTTTCCCACTTTCGCCCGGTATGTGTCTCCTGTGATCACTTCATACCCAGACAGGAGAAAACAACTTCAGTAATTGCCGACTTAATTGGCAAGCATGGTTCTCCAGGCAGCACTTACATGTCCTGTCATGTCAGGTTGCTCCACGAGTCTTGGCTGCTCCAGAATCACATTATTCCCAAGAGGGGCACTGTGCATCCCTTTCATTTTCCAGTCACTGTGCTAAATCCCACCCCCTGCCTCCCGCTGGTGCTGATTTCAACTACCTAGATTGTGAGGAGGGGGAGGGAACACACCTGCAGCCTCTTGGCCGTGTCACAAGAAGGCTTCTTTGTGTGCGTGTGTGTTTGTTTGCAGACCCTGTTCGTGCAACCCACCCACTGGTGGCCTTCAGCCAGCAGGGAGTGAGGGGTCCTCAGGGGTCTTCACAGTATGGGGCCCGTGGGGTTGTGGCAGGGGACGTGGGCAAAGAATTTCTCAGCAGGCTGAGGATGAAATTGCTTATTGAAACTGGAAATAAAAATAATGAAACCACAAGATCACAGAAATCCAAGGACTGAAGACTTGAAAGGGGCTGTGGAGAACATCTAATTTAATTCCCTCTTCTAGCATAAAACGCGGGTCTGAGTCCCAGTGAGGTTAAAAGATTTTAGAAAGGATAATTTCATGTTTCTCTTTGCTTTCTTCCTCGAGGGCTTTCAATACTCTTTGTTTGTTTTTGTCTATATGATGTCTTCTCTGAGAATCAACTCTCAATTACACTGGACATGGAGTGGGAAAGGCAGATAAAAGGAAGGTCACTTATGTCTTTCTTTTTGGACTTCACGTGTACGTGCGTGATGTCCGAGAAATTCATTAAAGAATGAAGCCTTATTCCTCAGACCATCCTCATGTCAGAATGTGAACTTACCAAATTTCTTATTGGACTGCTGCCCATATTTAAATCCAATCTCCTTTCTTCCTCCTCCCCTGCATTCCCCTAATTTAGATGATGTCAAATTAAGCCATGAGGGATGAGAGTCGATTGTGTCCCTAAATCCTTTGAAATAACTGTGTATTTCTGCTCATATAAAATTAGTATTTGTATATTATCACCAAAGGAGGCCACATCTGTGAACAGAGGATGTGAGAAGATCAATAAAAATTTCAGAAATCTCAGAGCTCTCCTTGCTTTTGCTACGGATTCAGCACATATTTCTAGAATATTCACTATTCCTTTGGAGTCAGAGAACTTTTGGGTGAATCTAACAAAGATATGTTCCCTTAACCAGAAAAATAACATATCCACATTCACTGAATTCTGTTTACAACTCTTAGGAAATATAAAGATGTTGGGTCAAGAACCCCTATTATGGATTATCTGTAAGAAACTTAGTCCATCTTTCAGAGTGATTTAATAGCTGAACTTGTGTTTAGAGTTGGGCTGAACTAATCGGTCAACCGATGGTAAGAATTGAGATCTTTAGCTGGGACTGATGACCGAGTCTAGTGAAAAAGCCACTAGCCAGACCAAAGATATTTGAAATAACCAAGACTTCTTGCAAATTGGCATAATGGAGACTCATCAATGAAGAATTTGGGAAAACTTAATGATAATTACTTTAATGGCAAATATACATAAAAAAGCAAGTAAGATGAAAAGTTGTTAATGAAATGTTTTTGTAAATTTTATTATTTCCATAGAACCAAAAGTATGGGGTGCAGATGTGGTTAAAATAAAAGGTTTTTTAAACCACCCTCCCACTGAAGGTGAGCCAGAGGTCAAAACAATATAATCCATGTAGAATGTATATATTCCAAGAAAAGCAGATTATGTGATGAAGTTGCAATGCACACAAAGTTAAAGAAAACAAATGTAATGCACCGGACCTTGAAAATTCCTAAGTTTATTCTTTGATGAAATTCCAGAAACAGTTAAGAGGTGAGATCTGGAAGAGGAGAATCCACCAGTTGGATGGATTTTGGGAATTGTAGAAATACCTTTTAAGAATTATACAAAACAGAGAGGAGACACATTTCTTTGAAAAACACAGACACTTTGGTAATTAAACAACACAAGAACACACTGAAAATTGTGAATTTAAAAAGCCATAATTTAATGCATTTATTTATTAAATTATATATATATGTGTATATGTATCTATTCATAATAATAAAAACTTTTCGGGTATAGGGACAGACAAGAGAAGTAGGAAGGGCAGTAAACCCAGCTAAATATAAATCACAATTTATACCACCAACAAGATGTACATGAAACTGTTAAATAATAACACAAGGCAGCATTTGAGTATTGGCACATAAAGCAATTTTAAAAATAGAACAAGAAATGTGCGGGAAGAAAGGGATCGGTGAAGACATATGTGAGGGAAATCGTGGTGTAGGAGCTGGGAGTTAAGATGGATTTGAGGTCTGGAGAGGATCTGGACAAGAGTCGGGATGCTGGATTTAGTTTTACCATCGTTAATGACAGGCTACTCTCTCAGTGATGGGCTGAAGGGGGTAGTCTGGGATGAGTCACTGAGCAGGACTAAGAGGCTGAGGACTTCACAGCCGAACTCCCCAAGTGATAACTTGGAACAGAGGAGCAGCCTGCCCATCCCCCAGGGCTGCATGGGGCGATGTATTGCGAAATCCGAGCGTGCCTGACACTTCGTCCAATTGATTCCACAGAACTATTGGCCACCAGGATTGTTTGGTGTCAGGTAGACCAAAAGACAATGGAGTGGCCACACCTGTCATTTTTTTCAAGCTATTATTTTGAAGACATGCAATTACAGATCTCGCTTCTTACTGTAGGCTTTGAGGATGTTTATCTTAATGAGAGTATGGAAGTAAGGTGTTCTGGGGGGTGGGAGGGGGAGGTTATATTTTTCCTCAAGGGAAAAGGATGGTCTTTTCCAGTGGAAATTCTTGCATGGCCCTTCCCAAGGAAGAACTGAGGAAAGGAAAGGTTCATTATTATTATTTATTTCTGCAGGTGGGACTTGCAAGGGAGAGAGAGATCTCAAGTCGGCAGAGAGGCAGGCAGAGAGAGAGGGGGAAACAGGCTCCCCGTGGAGCAGAGAGCCTGATGTGGGGCTCGATCCCAGGACCCTGAGACCATGACCTGAGCTGAAGGCAGAGGCTTAACCCACGGAGCCACCCAGGTGCCCCAAGGGAGTGGTTTATAGGATATGTCCCAGAGTACACTCTGGACTTGCCCAAACAACATCAAACAAATAAATTCCATCAGTTACTGAGATGATTGATCTGAATTGAATGTTTTCAAGCGTCAATTTTTTTTAAACTTAATTTGGACTTGAGAGACTTTTTAACATCAGTTTGGGCTCTTCAGTGGCATAAGGTCCCTGCCACCATGGATACCAGGACAGAGTTTTATGTTTTATTTACACATTTTTAAAAAACCTCTTCGACCTTCTGGTAAACAAAGAAAAACTTTCCTTAGCGTTACTTGAAATTGGCCCATATATAAAAGCCACCAAAGAAACTATTTATAGTATGGCGGGCGCCTTTCCAAATACTCCAGCCCTGGAGATCCAAAAATGCCTGGCTGGGCAGCTGGACCCACCAAGCCATATTTGTTATGCCCTGAAGAGAACCCAAGAGATTTCAGTGGCTACAGTCTTGGGAATTTATTCTTATTCTTATTTTTCTGCCCCTTATTTTGACAACACACTCTCAGATAGGTCTTCCTAAGTTCAAAAATACCACTTGCCACTTTGAAACAGGGAGAAGCAAATCATAAGAAGAAAATAACACAAATAACACATATGCAAACAGGAAAATAATCAAGGGCAATCATTTCCATGTCCAATTTCTTCCCCCCTCAAGAATTGGTTACGGGGGTTTTTGCATGGGAGGCTAATCTCTGTCTGCAGGTGCTGTCTTCCTGGGGGCGAGGGAGCCAGCCACACAGGGGAATGCGGAGCAGGGTGTGGGGAGCAGCACACAAGGCGGAACCCCCATCCAGTTTCTGGAGTGAAGACACACGCTTGGAGGCAGACCTCAAACAGCCAGGTGATTTTCAGAGGGAGAAGAAACCCCACCACAGTGGCTGGGGGCATTTCTTGTGATGCCACAGTAGACCCCAAATCTCTCCCAGTTTGGAAAGTCCTCTAGGGGTCAGAGATGGTCTCCCAGTTCTCTAACTGGGGACTGAGCCAGAGATGCTGTTCTTGTTGCCGCAGGAAAACATAGGACACTGAAATTCTCAGTCCAGGTCAGGATTCTGAACAGCAGAAATGTTTCTCATGTCTCTGATTTCCACTGGACAATAAGCCATTTCAGTTTCATTGAGTTCTGCCAGGAGCATACTCCCCGGGTTCGAATTCTCTAGCCCTCCGGGTTCAGTCAAGTTGTTAAAGCTTTCTGAACCTCAGTTTTCTGAGGTTTGTGTGTTTGATTTTTGTAGTAGAGCATGGATAAAGTCACTGCCTTATCAAATTGCAGATCCAATTTTATGTGTGTAAAGTGTTCCCACAATGTGGCTGGTGGCCCTGGCTGTTAAAGTGGGCCCCTCAGCTCGACCAGAGCCTCTGTGCTGATTGTTCTCTTGCTTATACCTCTTGGCCCAACCTCAACTCTGGGTTCCAGGCTTATTTACGCAGCTGTCTACATGGCCATTGGAGAGATGGCAGCTTAAATGAAGGGTTAAGATGCTTAGTTCCTGCCATCCAATGTTATGTGCTACTATAAAAGTTACTTTTTGCCTCAGTCACCTCATTGGGTAATAATAATGCCTATTTTTGTGTGTTATGAAGATTAAATGAGTTAATATAGAGAAAAGGCTTAAAGCATACTTGGTCCATGGTAAATACTCAGTGTATCCCAGACCATATTCCCTCCACTGAATTTCCAATAGGAGTCTGGGCTCCTGCCACGTGCAATGTCCTTCACTCAGTCAGTAATTCAACAGTTACAGAGCATTTGCTCACCACAACTGAGGACATGGTGGTTAAGTAAGACAGGTTTTCTTTGCTCACAGAGCTGACATTCCAGGGCAGAGGCGTGCAGTAACTAGGTGAAGACACAATCCAATCTCAACTTCCTCATTTCTGCCAGGACCACCCAGGCAGGCTCTGTCACTTGGTGGTATCTCCTGCCTCATGTCACTCCTAGCCTCTTCCCCTAATGGCTGCGGCCACGCCATTTGTCTCTCTTCCTCAAGTGTCCTGGGCTTGTTCCAGCCCTGAGCACATTGTTCTCTCTGCCAGGAGCATCCTTTCCCTGCATTTTCCCATGGTTGGGTCCATCTTGGCATCCAGAGCCCATTCCTAATACACCTCCTCCAGGAGTCTTCATTGGCTGGATGTTGCTCAGTGCTCAACCTCAGCAACATGCTGGGTTTTTCATCCTGTTTATTCTAGTCTTTCTTGCACTTGCCCACTCTGACATCATTAAGGTTTTCTTCTTCATTTATTTATTTATTTTAACAGATTTATTTATTTAACAGAGAGAGAGAGAGAGATGGGAGAGGGAAAAAGGGAGAGGGAGACCAACAGACTCCATGCTGAATGAGGAACCTGATATGGGGCTCAATCCCAGGATCTTGAGATCATGACCTGAGCCAAAATCAGGTGTCAGAAGCTCAACCGCCTGAGCCTCCCAGAGCCCCATTTGCTTCTTCCTTGCCCTCTTGCCACCAGAATGAAAGCTCCACGAGGGCAAGGATCTCCATCTGGTGTATTGCTCTGCCACCTGCCTGCATGGTGCCTGGTCTTGGGAAACACTCAGCAGTGTTTACATGTAGAAAGAAATGATTCCTCACATGCCAACACCCCCCACCCCCTCGTGAGGACTAATCAACATGTCCATTCTGTCCTGAAAGAGGACGTCACAGGGTCATGACTCAGTAGAGGTAGCAAAGCTGGCACGTGTCTGAGTCAGGGCTCCTAGGAGATCTTACTAGTGGCACTAACCAGGAAACAAAATGACTGAGGGACAAGAAGCGATTTGCCTAAAGCCACCTGTCAAGTCAGCAGCAGAAACAGGATGGGCCCAGCAGATCTGTTCACCCATAGTCCGGAGCGACCACTGAACCTCACGTGGTCAGACCCAGTCCTGAGACCCAGTCCTGAGCAGACATTTGACACCTTCCCGCAACTCCTAGTCTGCTCTGCCCCACCCATGGGAAGACCATAGGGTCTCCAGCCTCGTGGCCATGGCTTTGTGTGGCTCAGGGATCAGTGATCACCGTGGGTGGGGGCTGACCCCAGGTTCCAGGGGACTGTCATTGTGGACACCAAAATGGCATAACTGAGTTAAGGTAAGTGACAAAGCCAGCTTTTTACAAACAAGCCAAAAAAGAGGGCCTCAAATTCAGACTCTAAATGAAAAAATACATACATTAATTCTGTGTGTTAACATATCATTAATGAGATAAAAGGAAGCTTTGAAATATTACAAATTGTGTAATCGTGTTTGAGCATTTCCTCATTGTAAGATGTAAGTGGCTTTGCTTTGCCAAATGTCTGAGGAGTCTGCCAATCAGTATCGGGCATACTTCAAGAACTTTTGAACTCTCTTCTCTCTCTAACTGCTGCAAACCCTAGCTCCGCTCTCTGTTTTTGAGGAGACAGAGGCATACCCCTTGTTAGTGGTTCATTCTTGAGCCATATGTCTATAGAACAACATAATCAGATGTCATGCATCAGGTACAAGTAGTGAGGCTGTGTTCAACGCACACATTTAAATTTTTTAAATCATTACAGATGTATATATTACATGTAAATTACTTGTATATGTTATATATAATGTCTTTTTTTATTACTTTAGCTATCTAGCCATTTATCAAATACTATCGAGGTTTTTGCTCTGTGATAAGTATCATGTTAATTGTTAGAAATGGAAGGAAAATGCAAAATGATCTTGAAGAGTGTGAAATTCAACTGCAGAAATATGAGAAATAGGATATTATATAGTATGGGCGACAGAAGCAGATAAATACACACAATGATATAGAAATACAGAAAAAAAGCAAGTTTCTGCTTGCAGAGTCAGGGAAGGCTCTGTGAAGAGGGTCGTTTGAACTGAGCCTTCAGTAGGAGTTTTTCCAGCAAAGAAAGGTGTGAGAGGGTATGGATGGAGATTGTGCGGGCATGCGTGGCTCGTATGGTGGCAGAGGAAATCAGCACGTCTTGGGAATGTGGTGGAGACAGAGTATGCGGTGACAAACAGAAACAGATGCCAGAAGAAGGGTAGATTGTTGCTGAGTTGAAGGCCCTTACTGCATTGAGTTTACATTTTTATTCTGGAAAGTGAACAGAATACTATAGCATTGGAATTGCTTGATCACTATTTTCTTTGAAGGATTATTTTGACAGTGATATGGTAAAGGGATTGAACTGTATATATTTGGAAGTCAGGACTAAACTATGGTGAATAAATCTTGATGGAAATGTTTTATTACTTCAGGGGGGAAAAATCAGGGTCACACAGTGTTAGGGTAAGTGGAATACAGTGCCAGAAATTTAGAACCCACAGGAGAATGGATATTATTTGGTGGTTGTTTAGAAGTGAGAAGTTTCAAGTTTTCTAGTTTAGAAGTCTAGATGACAATGAGGTTATTAATTGAGATCCAGAATAAAGAAGGAAGACCATGATTTAGGAGGAAGGGAACACATACGTTCCACTCTGTACCTATGAGACCTACCAGTAGCTCTACTTATGGCAGTTAGATATTGAGATCTAAAAGCAGAATGGAGTAGGGCAAGTAATTAGTTATTCATATAGATTTTATTTACCAATAAAAGCAGAGTGAAGCAATGCTGGAGGAAAAGGAGCCAAGTCCAGAATGTGTCATGATATGCCCACATTTTGAAAAAGGGAAAATGACAAGGGGGTGGGGCATAGAGAAAATTTTTTATTTAAATTTAATTGCCCAACATATACTACATCATTAGTTTCAGATGTAGCGTTCAGTAATTCATCAGTTGCATATAACACCCAGTGCTCATCACATCATGTGTCCTCCTTAATGCCCATTATCCAATTACCCCACTGCCCCATCCACCTTCCCTCCAGCAACCCTCAGTTTGTTTCCTAGAGTTTAGAGTCTCCAGTGGTTTTTCTCCCACTCTGATGACTTCCCATTCAGTTTTCCCTCCCTTCCCCTATGATCCTCTGTGCTGTTTCCTATATTCCACATACGAGCGAAACCATATGATAACTGCATTTCTCTGACTGAGTTATTTTGCTCAGCATAATACCCTCCAGTTTCACCCACATCGATGTAAATGGTAAGTATTCATCCTTTCTGATGGCTGAGTAATATTCCATTGTATATAATGAGCCCTATCCTTATCCATTCATCTGATGATGGAGATCTGACTACATTGCTGCCATAAACTCTGGGTGCAGGTGCATCTCATTACATTTGTATATTTGGGGTAAATACCCAGTAGTGCAATTGCTGGGTCATAGAATAGACTCTATTTTTAACTTCTTGAGGAACCTCCACAGTGTTTTCCAGAGCGGTTGCACCATCTTACATTCCCACCAATGGTGTAGGAGGTTACGCTTTCTCTGCATCCTCACCAATTTGTTGTTTCCTATCTTGTTAATTTTAGTATCCTGACTGGTATGAGGTGGTATCTCATTGTGGTTTAGTCAAAATGCATTTCCCTGATGCCAGGTGATGTAGAGCATTTTTTCATATGTCTGTTGGCCATTTGCATGTCTTTTTTTAGAGAAATGTCTGTTCATGTCTTCTGCCCATTTCTTTTTTTTTTTTAAAGATTTTATTTATTTATTTGACAGACAGAGATTACAAGTAGGCAAGAAAGGCAGGCAGGGAGAGAGAAGAGGAAGCAGGCTCTCCGCGGAGCAGAGAGCCCGATGTGGGGGTCGATCCCAGGACCCTGGGATCATGACCTGAGCTGAAAGTAGATGCTTTAACCCACTGAGACACCCAGGCGCCCCTCTTCTGCCCATTTCTTGACTGGATTATTTATTGTTTGGGTCTTGAATTTGATAAGTTCTTTATAGATCTTGGATACTACCCCTACATCTGATATGCTATTTGCAAATATCTTCTTCCACTTTTAGTTTTGTTGACTGTTTCCTTTGCTGTGCAGAAACTTTTTATTTTGTTGACGTCCCAATAGTTCATTTTGCTTTTGTTTTCTTGCCTTTGCAGACATATCTAGCAAGAAGTTGTTACGGCCAAGGTCAAAGAGGTTGCTGTCTGTGTTCTTCTCTAGGATTTTGATGGATTCCTGTCTCACATTTAGGTCTTTTATCTACTTTGAGTTTATCTTTGTGTATGGTGCAAGAAAGTGGTCCAGTTTCATTCTTCTACATGTAGTTGTCCAATTTTCCCAGCACCATTTTTTGACGAGACTGTCCTTTTCCCATCGAATATTCTTTTGCTTTGTTGAACAGAGTTGAGGGTGTATTTCTGGGTTCTCTATTTTGTTCCACTGATCTATGTGTCTCTTTTTGTGCCAGTACCATACTGTCTTGATGATAGCAGATTTTTAATTGAGCTTGAAGACCAGAATTGTGATGTCACCAGCTTTCGTTTTCTTTTTCAACATCCCTCTGGCTGTTCAGGGTCTTTTCTGGTTCCATACAAACTCTAGGATTATTTATTCCAGCTCAGTGAAAAATGTCAGTGGTATTTTGATAGGGATTGTGTTGAATGTGTAGATTGCTCTAGGTAGCATAGACATTGTCATAATATTTATTCTTCCAATCCATGAACATGGAATGTTTTTCCACTTATTTATGTTTTCCTCAATTTATTTCATATGTGTTCTGTGGCTTTTAGAGTACAGATCCTTTACTTCTTTGGCTAGGTTTTTTTCTAGGTACCTTACGGTTTTATGCAATTGTAAATGGTATTGATTCCTTAATTTCTCCTTCTTCTGTCTCATTGTTAGTGTATAGAAATGCAACTGATTTCTGTGCATTGATTTTATATTGCCATATTGCTGAATTCCTGTATGAGCAATTTTAGGGTGGAGTCTTTTGGGCTTTCTACCTAATGTACCATGTCATCTGTGAAGGGTGAGGGTTTTACTTCTTCTTTGCCAATTTGAATGCATTTTATTTCTTTTTGTTGTCTGATTGCTGGGGCTAGGTAGGCCTTCTAGTAATATGTTGAACAACAGTTGTGAGAATGGGCATCCCTGTCATGTTCCTGGACTTAGGGGAATGCTCTCAATTTTTCCCCATGGAGGATGATATTCACTGTGGGCTTTTCATAAATGGCTTTTATGATATTGAGGTATGTTCCTTTATCCCCAAACTGTGGGGTATTTTAATCAAGAAAGGATGGTATTTTGTCAAAGTATTTTGTCAAATGTTTTTTCTGCATCAACGAAAAGGATCATATGGTTCTTATCCTTTCTTTTATTAATGTGTTGTATCGCATTGATTGATTTGCAAATGTTGAACTACCTTTGCAGCCCAGGAATAAATCCCACTTGGTCATGATGAATAACCCTTTTAATGTTGTGTTATATCCTACTGTCTAGTATCTTGGTGAGAATTTTGGCATCCATGTTCATCATGGATATTGGTCTGTAATTCTCTTTTTTGGTAGGGTATTTATCTGGCTTTGGGATCAAGGTAATCCTAACCTCATAGAATGAGTTTGGAAGTTTTCCTTCCATTTATATTTTTTGAAACAGCTTCAGAAGAATAGGTATTAGTTCTTCTTTAAATATTTAGTAGAATTCCCCTGGGAAGCCATCTGGCCCTAGATCCTGTTTGTTGGGAGAATTTTATGGGTCTGTCAGGTTTTCTATTTCTTCCTGTTTCAGTTTTGGCAGTTTATAAATTTCCAGGAATGCATCCATTTCTTCCAGATTGTCTAATTTGTTGGCATATAGTTGCTCATAATATGTTCTTAAAATTGTTTGTATTCCTTGGTGTTGGTCATGATCTCTCCTCTTTCATTCATGATTTTATTAATTTGGGTCCTTTCTCTTTTCTTGTTGATAAGTTTGCCTAGGGGTTTATCAATCTTATTAATTCCTTTAAAGAACGAGTCTCTAGTTTCATTGTTTTGTTCTACTGTCTTTGGTTTCCATTTTATTGATTTCTGCTCAATTTTTATTACTTATCTTCTTCTGCTTGGTTTACACTTTATTTATGTTTCTTTCTCCAGCTCCTTTAGATATAAGATTAGTTTGTGTATTTGAGACTTTTCTAATTTTTTGAGAAAAACTTCTATTGCTATGTACTTCCCTCTTAGGACCACCTTTGCTGTATCCCAAAGGTTTTGAACAGTTGTGTTTTCTGTGTTGTTGTTGTTTTAAAAGATTTTATTTGTTTGTTTATTTATTTATTTATCAGAGAGAGAGAGAGAGAGAACACAAGCAAGTAGAGTGGCAGATGGAGAAACAGGCTCCCTGCTGAGTAGGGAGTCTGATTTGGGACTCAATCCCAGTATCCTGGGATCATAGTCTGAGCTGAAGGCAGCTGCTTAGAAAACACTATGGTCTGAAAATATGCAGGGAATAATTTAAATCTTTTGGTATGGGTTGAGATTTGATTTATGATACAGTATGTGATCTATTCTGGAGAATGTTCCATAGGCAGTTGAGAAGAATGTGTATTTTGTTCCTTTAGGATGGAATGTTCTGTGTGTAACTGTGAAGTCCATCTGGTCCAGTACATCATTCAAAGCTCTTGTTTCCCTTTTAATCTTCTTTTTTTTTCCTTTTTTTTTTTTTAAAGATTTCATTTATTTATTGACAGACAGAGATCACAAGTAGGCAGAGAGGCGGGCAGAGAGAGAGAGGAGGAAGCAGGCTTTCCGTGGAGCAGAGAGCCTGATGCAGGGCTCGATCCCAGGACCCCGGGATCATGACCTGAGCCGAAGGCAGAGACTTTAACCCACTGAGCCACCCAGGCACCCCCCCTGTTAATCTTCTGATTAGGTGATCTGTCCATTGTCGTGAGTGGGGTGTTGAAGTCCCATACTATTATTGTATTATTATCAATATGTTTCTTTTATTTTTTAATATAATTGGCTACTCCCAAGTTAGGAGCATAAATATTTATAACTTATTGGATAAACCCTTTAAGTATGATATAGTGTTCCTCTTCATCCCTTACCACAGGCTTTGGTTTAAAATCTAATTTGTCTGAAATGAGGATTGCTACCTTAATTTTCTTTTGATATCCATTAGTATGATGGATGGTTCTCCACCACCTCACTTTCAATCAATTTGGGTCTAAAATGAATCTCTTGTAGACAGCATATGGATGGGTCTTGCTTTTTTAACCAATCTGATACCCTGTATATTTTGATTGGAGCATTTATCCCATTTATATTCAGGGTAACTCTTGAAAGATATGAATTTAGTGTCATTTACCTGTAAAGTCCCTGTTTCTATAGACTGTTTCTTTTGGTCTATGTTACTTTTGGGCTCCTCTTCACTTAAAGATTCCCTTTAATATTTCTTGCAGGGCTGGCTTTGTGATCACAAATTCTTTTAGTTTCTCTTTGTCCTGGAAGCTCTTTATCTCTCCTGCCATTCTGAATGAAAGCCTTGCTGTAAAAGTACTCTTGGCTGCATGTTTTCTCATTTCTCATTTAGCTCTTTCTGGCCTGCCAGGTCTCTATGGATAGGTCTGCTGCCAGTCTAATATTCCTAACCCTGTAGTTTAAGGAGTCTTGTATCAAGCTGCTTTCAGGATTTTCTCTTTATCTCTGAAATTTGCAAACTTCACTATTATATGTTGGAGTGTTGATGTATTTTTATTGATTTTGAGGAGGGGGCTCTCTGTGCCTCCTGGACTTGAATACCTGTTTCCTTCCCCAGATTAGGGAAGTTCTCAGTTACGATTTGCTCAGATATACTTTCTGTCTCTCTCTTTCTTTCTTTTTCCTCTGGGACCCCAATTCAAATATCGTTTCACTTTATGGTATCACTGATTTCTCAAAGCCTTCCTTCTTGATCTTTTTTTCTCTCTTTTCCTTGGCTTCCTTTCTTTCCATCATCTTGTCTTCTATGTCACCAACTCTCTTTCTGCCTTATTTATCCTATATGTTTGAACATCCATTTTAGATTGCATCTCAGGTAAAGCATTTTTTATTTCGGCCTGATTAGATTATATTTCTGCACTAAGAGATTCTCTAGTGTCTTTTATGCCTCTTTCAAGCACAGCTAATAACTTTATAATTGTTTTCCTGAATTCCAGCTGTGACATTTTACTTTTATGTCTATCAATTCGATCTGTGACAGACAATATTACCTCTGGTTCTTTCTTTTGTTGTGAATTCATCCTTCTAGTTATTTTGCCCAGAGAAAAATGGATGAGAGAACAAACTAAAAAATATCAACCAAGACCCAAGCAAAATACACACTAGACAAATCTGAAGAGATTGGAAACCAAAAAAAAAAAAAAAAAAGAAAAGGAAAAAAAAAAGGAAAAATATAATCTCCCAGATGGATAAAACAGGGTGATCCATTTGGTTCTGGTTCTGAATGTATTTTGGTCTATTTGTTAGAAGACACTAAATCCCAAAATTGTAAAGAAAGAAAGATAGATAGATAGAGACATGTATATATATCTATGTTTATCTATCTATCATCTATCTATCTATCTATATCTATATCTATCTATCTATCTATCTATCTATATTTGAATATAGGGAAAGGGAGCCAAAAATGAAGAATATATCTATAAAATGTAGATGTAAAAGTGAAGATTTAAAAATAGACTTAAAAACAAAGAGTTGACAAAGTAAGAAACCCATTGAAAAGGAAAAAAAAATTAAACTGAAAGACTAAAGACTCACGTAAAAACCCCTAATTCTATATACTATTTTTCCTTTGTACAGGAGTTTTTTGTTTCTGAGTGATCTATAAACTTGGTATTCACCTGAGGATCCTGCTGGTCTTCTGGCAGAGGGACCTCTTACCCTGATTCTTAGGTGTCTTTGCCTGGGAAGAGTTGCACCACCCCTATTAGGGGGCCAGGTTCAGTGTAAGTTGCTCTGGGTTGCCCTATGTGGCTTTTGTTCCTTGAAGCCTTTTTACACCACTTTAGAGAATAAAACAAACAAACAAACAAATAAAAAAAAAAACCAACAACAACAACAAAAACAAAAACAATTGGCAGTGCCCCATCTCTAGCCCTAGAGCTGAATGATCACAGCCCCAACTCTTCAGTGCACCCTCAGGGAAAGGCAGTCAATCCCTTTCATGTGGGCCAAACTCTGCATACTCCTGTGGTGCACACCTGCACCAACCCCCAGGGGAGGGAGGGGAGTCTTAGTCCTACCACTGGTGGGACCCCTCCTCGGGACACATTTGTCTAATACTGTGCACACTGGAGCCACTCCTCCCAGGGGATGGAGCTGGATCTCCCAGAGATTGTCACTTGCTTGGTCCTGCTTGGGTATGAGAGCAGTTGCCCCATCAGTCAGCAGTTCACGGTTTAGGGCAACACCTAATTGAGAGGCCACTCCAGGTCTCCCTAATTGTAGCTATCATCCCCACTCTAATGCTTAGGAACTCTGACGACTCAAAAGTTCTTCCTGTGACCCTGGAGAACTTGAGACCACACTGTCTCATTAGGACTCTGCCCCATTTTGCCACCAGAGCACCTTTCAGTCAGGGATATTTCTCACAGGAGCAGATTTCTAAAAGTTCTGATTTTGCTCTTTGCTGCTATATCACTTTCTGTAGCTGGCTTATGGAGGCTCCCTCCCCCTGGGATTTATCTTCCCACATATCCCCTCAGATTCACATCTCTGCACCTCCTACCTTGCAAAAAGTGGTCGCTTTTCTATTTGTAGAATTCCAGCAATTCTTTTCTTAGATCTCAGGTTGAATTCACCGGTGCTCAGAATGATTTGATAGATATCTTGCTGAATTCAAGGGACCAGCTGAAACCCCGGTCGCCTACTCTTCTGCCATCCTCCTTCCCTTGGGGTATAGAGAAATTAACAGATAAAATGAAAGCACTAAGCAACCAGCAGCAGGGAAAATATAAAGTGGGACTATCTACAAAAGAGAATGCAGAAAATAATAGGATCATAGTCATGGTGGAAAGATATAATGAACATCCAGAAGCAAGTACAAATTTGTGATTTTGGTTCTTAGAATTGAATGGTCTCTTTATGGTCCTTGTCCTTTTTGTTCTCTGATAATTTGACTTTCTCTAGGTTCCCTTTCCTGTGTGTCTTTCTTTATATTACTCCCACAACCTCCACAGTACTTAAGAAACTTGAATAGGTCATTGTTCCTTTCAATTAAAGGAGGCTAGCCTTTAAACTGCACGTGGGAGAATAAATTGATTAAAAAAAAGCTTTTAAGTGAATATTTACCTATATAAGTTATTAATACTGTAGGTACATATTGATCCAATTGCAGATTCCAAAGGAAATGATCAGAGATGTGCAAAACATTTGCATATAAGGAAAGATATTCATAAGAATGTTGTTTCCATTAACAGAAATCTTGGAAATATCTAACTATATACAATAAAGTTTAATAATATAATATGCATGTACATGTGTGGAGGAAGGCTGTATTGTGACATAATAGGATATTAGGCAAAATTAAAAAGATTTCAAAACTGTATATATTGTATGATTCAATTAAAAATACTGATTTATTTCCGGAGTCAGGCTGATACACACCAAATGTAAAACATGTGAGTTATGCTATGAGATTGGGACTTTTTCTTATTTATATACTCTAAAATAATGATTATTCATCAAGATTTTAGTGAGAGAATCATGAAGCAAAATCATAAGATGAAATACAGAAAGGTAAAGGTGGAGAGAACAGGAAGAGGAAGAGAAAGGTGAGAGAGCACAGGAAGGGAGGGGATCTAGGTTGTCTGATTAGAAATTGTAGCTTAGGTGTACGGATGGAATGGTTTCATTCTATCCTGCCTTTAAGCTCATCATTCTGCAGTATAGCTTTCTTTCCCTTTGTCTTTTCCAAAGAGCTGTAAGTTCCCTGGATGCAGAGGTATTTTGCTTGGAGAGTTCCTGGGACAGTGTTTGGCATAAACCAGAAAATCACCAGATACTCGATGGAAAAATGAATAAGGAGAGGTTATTCTAGGAGAGGAGAAGTGGTACTTCTTTCTGGCCAGAGGGAAAGAGATGAGTTATTCTGAAATCAATTTATTCAAGCAGAAGGAGTAGAAACTGAGGATGTTTTTCCAGGGAGGACCTTACATTCCTGTGAGTGGGTAGAAGGTCATGTGCTGGGAGCAGGGTGCTAGGGGATGGAGACAGAAGTGAAGGACAATCACTGTGGGTTGGAGTCCAGGATGACCTTCAGGAACAGGAAGATGGCCTCCTGACCTATGTGACTAGTCGGGAAAATGAGTCTGTGTGAAAGAGGAGGGGGTGGTTTTGTCTTTGCTCTGATGAGAATACATCTGCAAAGCTTCTGTATTCTAGGGAAGTCTGTGCTATAACCACCCAGTGTGTCCTGCGAGGGAAAAATCCTTGAACAAAGGATGCTCCTGGGGAAGTGTCTAAGAGGGATATAGTTTAGCGGAATAGTGGTCTCCTATCACATCTCTTTACTCAGTTGGCAGGCATCTCCTTTTGCATGGTTACAGTCTTTATTCTCCTGACATTGGCACTAACCTTTATGTGTGTGCTCAGTTACTTTGAATATGGAGCCCCTGGGTGTGTACATTTTCCTTTTTCAAAATAAGACCACATTAATTGCGATAGCTGGTTTGCTTAAGAATGTGGCTGTATTCATTTTCCTGAGGCTGCTATAATAAAATGCCACAAACTGGATGGCTTAAAACCACAGAAAGTTATTATCTCACAGTTCTGGAGGTTAAAAACAGGAAATCAAGGTGTTAGCAGGGTCATGATCCCTTAAGACTCTGAGGAAAATTCTTCCTGCCTTTTCCTAGTTTCTGGGGGTTTGCTAGCAATCTTTGGTGTTCCTCAGCTTGTAGAGGCCTCACCCTGATCTCTGTCTTCATCTTCACACGGCGTTCTCCTTGTGTGTTTATCAGTCTCTGCTTCTTTTTTTTTTTTTTAAGATTTTTTATTTATTTATTTATTTGACATACAGAGATTACAACTAGCCAGAGAGGCAGGCAGACAGAGAGGAAGGAAAGCAGGCTCTTTGCTGAGTGGAGAGCCCGATGCGGGGCTCGATCCCAGGACCCTGGGATCACGACCTGAGCTGAAGGCAGAGGCTTTAACCCACTGAGCCACCCAGGTGCCCCTCAGTCTCTGTTTCTAATCTTCCCTTTTTGTAAGGCCACCCATCATGTTGGGTTAAGGCCCACTCTACTGACCTCTTTTTAACTGGATCACTTCCATAAAAACCTTATTTCCAAATAAAATCATATTCTCAGGTCATCAGGAGTTAGGACTCCAACATACCTTTTTTAGAGTGCACAATTCAATCCATAGCACTTGTATTCAAGACCCATGGGTTGGCTCAGACATTTTTTAGTTACTCCCAGTCTTGTATGAAAGGTTCTATGAATCTAGGAGAACCTTCACCTTCTAACCTTGTGAGTGACATCCCAGGCAATAAACCTGCATGGTTCCTGTACTCTCACTGGTTAGAAGGTTCATGGTCATCTGACTCTGGGTGATTGTGTGAAGCCTACTCCAACCTGACTCCGGTTGGTCATGTGAAACCCACCACTATAACACTGCTCTGTTTGTCCAAGATGGAACTTCAATGGAACACTTTTCAGATCACCAAAGGAAAGAGCTGGAACTTCACAGCTCATGTAATGGGTTGTTGTCCATTTTGTGTGCCATCAAATGTCTGCAAATTTGGCTGAAGTTTGCTGAGATCAATAACCCTCATAATGAAGGTGATCATAAGACCTGATTTTTCTGTAGTCTTTATTTATACCTGTTGTCCAGGTATAATTACTAATAGCCCTCCACGTTCAATCCCCAGGGGAGCCTGATTTGGTAGTGAGGCTGGGGACATATCTCTAATCTCCATCCACCTCTACAGCATTGGCAGAACACGATGTTTGTGCATTATCCAGTTGTCTTAAATGAAGGTATAACAGGGAATCCCAAGGATTCTGATGGATGGAACCCCAAGTAGCATACTGGTGCTGCAGCAGAACAGTCCTGCATCCTTATGAGCTATGGAAAGAGAAGGAGTTGTCAGCCTTGAAGGGAAATTGGTATTTGGATGTGTAGCTGAATAAATAATGGTGCCTTGAAGCCTAGAGGACCTTTCTCTAAGTTACAGAGCTTAACAACTGCTCCTATCTCTATGCATGGGCTGTTTGTAATGACAGATATCAGATAGATTTCATGTCTCAAGGCTTCAAACCAAATGCAATGTCTTATAATAAAGTTTTGATGGTTCTGATTCCTATATTTGTCAGTGTTATTTGTGTCCATTACAAAAGTCTTAAGAGAAAGTAATTCGCATTATCCCAAGTCAATGGTGTACAACGATGTTGAATCAAAATGGAAAGACTATTATCTTTGACCTACTTTCCAGCTGACCAACACAGACATCAATTTAACCCAGTGGAGATTCATTGGCTGAGGAGATGCCCCCTTATTCACCCTGCCCCTCAAGGTATATTTTAACCAAGTTTGTACTAATTTAGTTCTGATTCAGTTACATGGTCTTTGATACTTCATAGGGTAAACACCTACCTTGTTTCTTTTTTTTTTAATATTGAAACCTCAATATCATTTGGTTTATTGACTGACCTGTAGTAGACATCAAATATTTGCCAGACTGGATTCAGACCTGAGCTTCTGTTCATTCACGTTGAGGCTAAATGCTGGTATCCATTAGCAACCAATATCAGGTATGAATTGAACATGGGGCTGATTTGGTTATGCCTTTGCAGGCAGGCTATAGATTACTGTGTTTCCTGTGAATGGTCTGTCATGTGCAACCTTCATATGCATCACCTCTGAGCTGGCCAGAGGCCTAGGATAATAGTTCCCACAAACTCAGCACTTAAAACATGTCTGTCATCTCCTAGTTTTCATAGGTCTAAAGTACAAACAAGATAAGCTGGGTTCTCCTCCCAGGTTTTCATCAAGGTGTGAATCCTGGTCTAGCTGAGCCTGTGGTCCCATCCAAGGCTCATATCCTTGCCACAGTTCACTGGTTGTTGGCAGAAGGCTGTTCTCTGAGGTTATTAGACTGTGACCTCGGCTCCCAGCGGCTACCTGCCACTTTCTGTCATATGGTTCTCTCCATATCATGGCAATTTTCTTCTTCAAGGAGGGCCTTTGCTGCTGTTCTGATGTTCTCTGGCCACTGGGTTCTCTTTTAAAGTGCTTGCCTGATTGGCCATATGTATTCAGATTGATCTCTCTTTTAATTAACTTAAAGTTAACTGATTGGAGACCTTAATGACATCTGCAAATCTCTTTCCCTTTGTCATGTGTTCAGAGGTCCTACCCATCCCCAAAGGGTTGAGTTATAGAGGGTGTGTACACGAGGGGCAGGAATCCCAGGGGCCAACTTACAGTAAGTGTGACATCCCGCATTCCACTGAAGAGGGGCAAAACTCTTGTACTCAGCTATAAAATGTGCACAGTAATACCTTCACCCATGCATTGTATCATGAGGATTAAGTGACACAAAACATGCATTCATCAAAGTACCTAGCAACATGGTCAGTCTCAGAGTGACTTATTAAAAAGAGCAACACTGAACCTACCAGAGACTTAGTATTGCTTCATATTCCTGCTGCACCAGAACATAATATATTTTAAGGCCACAATGGTGCCCTGCTGTTTGCTCTTCCTCCAAGGGCTACCCAGGTAGATGGATGCCTACATGGGGGTTGAAAAGGTGCCAGGCATTCCTGCAGACTCAAATAGCATTCCACTCTGTATTGTTGGGGGTAAAATTTAAGAATGCAAGATTTTCTGGGGCACCTGGGTGGCTCAGTTGGTTAAGGGTCTGCCTTAGGCTCAGGTCATGATCCCAGAGTCCTGGAATTGAGTCCCACATCCAGTTCCCTGCTTAGCAGGGAGCCTGCTTCTCCCTCTCCCCCTGCCCTCCCCCTGGCTCTGGCTCATGCTCTATCTTTCAAATAAATAAATAAAATCTTAAAAAAAAAGAATGTAAGGTTTGGGGGTTGAAGAGGCCACCCAGACATCATATTCCAAATATATCACAAGAAGTAAGACACAAGAAATTTCCAATAAGGACCAGATATCTGGACTGGAACTAAAGACTCCTTGTGGGGGAACTCTTCATTTAAAGGATGATAATGAGTTTCCATGATCTAAAGGTGGGGCCTAGGGGTTTTGAGCAATTTATTTACCAAAAGGTATAGAGATGTTTCGATATTTTATCAGTCGGCACGCAACTGTATATACTGGCTATAGACTGGCCCTATTTGTAGTTTAAGAATATTTACCTCCCAGGAGACTTCCCGGGAGAGGTAACCTGTCAAATCCTCCTCAGGCTAGCGATTAAACTATCAGACGCAGGGGAAAGTCTGTCTTATGCAAATACCTTGATGTGGTCCAGGTCCTTGTGGTGGGGAAGAGAGAAAAGAGTTTCAGAGAATAAAAGGGGGCTGTTCCAGAGTCCAGCCAGCTCTCCTCCCCTGGGCCTTGTTCTGTCTCCAGGAATGCCTCTGACATCTGTTACATGCGTCAGCTACATTACCGCAGAGCCCTGGTACCTCTCTTGTATACACGAGACCACAGAAACTGGCTTTATTAATTAGAGTGCTTGCCCAATGGAACTATTTGCTTCCATTCATAATTCATCGACATCCTTGCTAAGTAAATATTGGGGTATTCACTCATCCCAACCAATTATCTAAGAGAAGCTACATCCATCACTAAGGTTCACAAACTCAGAGACTAGAATATAAAAAATTCTAATTAACAGAAGCCTACTTTTAATGGCTCATGTGCCCATTCTTATCCATATGCATTCAACACTTCCCAGTACCACAAATGAGGTGCCAGCCGGGATGACACATTAGAACACAGCAGCGGGCCCTCTCTGGGGGAGCATGGCTGTTACGGTGGCACATTCAAAGGCTCATGTCACCTGTGAACAAGGAATGATGGAGGTTCTGGTTGTCCCTCCCTGAAGCATCCTTATTCTTCCTTTTAACCAGGATTGGGGCAGAGTAAGCCCAGGACCCCAGCAGTGCGTCTGTGTCACTGATGGATACGAGGGTTCCACGATCCACTCCCACTACTTGGACACCCAAACAGCCACGCTAGCCCACTTTCACCATTCAGTGAAAGTCAGGCAAGTTTGAAAATCAGGCTCCACACCCATTCCAGGGTATCAGACCTCAGAGGGTTTCCATAAGAGATTCCTGCCTCCTCCCAGCCCTGAGAGCCTTGAGGGCTTTGAGCCGGCCATCACACCCTTCTCCTTTCTTTGTGCTTTGAATGGCATATCATTAGGGCTTCCTCTAGGGCTTGAGTCAGCCCCTAACTTACATAAATGGTGCAAGGAAAGAGGCGGTTTCTTGCTGCATCTTCCATCTCACAGGGTTAGGGCAGCCTTCCCACTTGAGGTCGCTGCCTGTGTGAACATTATACCAATATCCTCCTGTTGATTTGATGTAGAGGCTTGGGAAGCCTCCCAAATGGGTTCTTTGCACCATCTTCTCCCTGCTTTTATCCTCATGAAAATGACCTTCTTAATATTATCTTCAAAAATATCATTGAGTCCTGTAGAGGGTTATGCACAAATATCTCTGCCATGGACAGTCCTGGAAATTGTTTTAAAAAACCTAGCTTCCCACCTACCTATTGCCATTTCTGGCTCAGGTGTTTCTTCACAGATTGATGCCACATACACAGCAGAGTTCTGAAGTTCCAGAATATATATTGGCGATGGGGAAGATGATGAATTAAACATTCCGTTTTCTTAAAAATAGAATAAAATATCAACACACAAGCGTGTTTTTAACACTTCACAGGATCCTATAAAACTAACAGTGAGTTATCATGCCTTTCCTGGTTTGAACAAAGTGGTTTTGAGCCTCTGTGGCCAAGTCTTTGAGAGGCACGGGATGATAGCTGCTTTAGAAGTTTGTGAAAATAAATATTGATAATGATTATTTGAAAAGACAGCACCGTTCTAATGAACTTGTGTAAAGGGTTTTCAGAATGGAGGCTGACATGCAGGCTCTGGGTGACTGCCATATTTGTCTCTCATTGGCTCCATATTGGAAGGATCCTTTGTTTGTCTCCCACCTTGAACAGGGATATAATATGGTCTGCCTGCCACCTGCTTGTAGTGATGAATGGAAGAGCACTGGCTTGGCCCTTGGAAATTTTGTGTAAGAGTCTTTCCGAGTATTGAGTGGTTTTACGTATTTCATTTGTTTAAAAGAACGTGGAATGGAAGCCTCACTTCTGGGATTCTTTTCAAGAGTCGCACACTGCCGTCAATTGTCTGTCACAATTAGCATTAGCGAAGGAATGATTGTTGAATATTTTCTGATGCACTGCATTGTGTGGCCCAGCAGCGTTGCACATCTAAATGACAAACCAGTAGTTCCCTGTTGTAAACTCAAGTGTGCACTGTTATCCTTCATTCTGAGAGCAGCTTTCACATTCTTGGAAGCTTTTTCTACAGAAAATAACAAATCAAGCCCATGTGAGGCTTTCTGTCAGTCTTCAGAATTTCAAATAGCATCTTCCTAAGAAAGAAGTATAACATTCATATTAAGAATGATTTTTTTTTTAAGGAATGTATATTTCTGAGAAAATGTGTCTTTCAGATTTCAAAAGATGGCTTACTGCTTCCGATGAGTCATTGCAAGGTGTCAATTGCCTGCATAGCATGATTCAAAGTAATGTCAGCAAAATAAAATTATTATAATGATAACATCTTGAACTCATACAGTATTTATTCTGAAGACTAGAGAGAGAGTCATATAATCACATTTACTTGTAAAGCTTCTGAAAGTGGGATGCTGTATTCCCAAAGACAGTAATACAAAGAAATGCTATGTAATGCTAAAGTTGGCACTAAGTTGAAGGTGTATTCATACTTCCTATCTCTCACAAAATTATTTTCCACCAATAGTTGTTTATAAAATACTGGTTTGGAAAAAAATGATGAGTTTTTCCTGTCCTGTTCTTCTTCCTCTTTCTTTCCTTCATTCTTTCTTTATCTGCCTTCCAGGAACATTCACTGCGGTTGATTCATTCAACAAAGTATTTGTGGACGCCTACTGCATGCTCCACATTGTTCCAGGTCCTGAGATGGAGCAGTAAATCAAAGAGGAAAAACTCTTTGTCTTCTGTTGTCAGGCACCTCGGGAGCCACTGGCTTCAGTGCAGACACAGTCAAGTCCAAGAACCACCCATGCACAACTAGTCATGGAAATGGCACACAAATGGCATCAACAAACCTCCATTACAAAGACATGAATCTCTGAAGAGGGTGGACCCCAAGTTCCTCATGAACATGTGTTTTGCCAAGAAGCTCAAAAGAAGGGCCTGAAGGAGATGCAAATTGACACTGCTAAGGCCATGAGTACATGTGCCAAGGCCATCAGGGCCCTCATCAAGCCCAACAAGATCAACCCAAGGTCCCAAAATGTGTCAGCCACAAGCTCAATTGACTTGCCAACGTCATTCACCCCAAGGTCAGGGAAGGTGTTCGTGCTCATCTTGCCAAGGGTCTCAGGCTCTGTTGGCCAAAGGTCAAGGCTCAAAACAAAGCCAAGGTTTAGCTGTGGCTCCAGCTCAGGCTTCCAAAGATGTCTATGGCCCCAGGAAGGCTCCAGTGTAGAGACTTCTGTCAGCCAATGTGAGGATGGAAGGACTGGTGCCACATCCGAGCTTCTGTCTGCATCCGACTTCTGTCTGTGCCCTCCTATGGTATTTGCATAAATAAACCTGAAACCTGAGGCAGAATCTGCTAAAAAAGGGGGGATTCATTTATCTCTGAGCTGGTATTAGAGTTGGTGTATATATATATATATATAGAGAGAGAGAGAGAGAGAGAGAGAGAGTATTAGATGTTAACTAGATGTTAACAATTGCCCTTGGAGAAAGAATAAGCAAGAAAAGGTATAAGGAGGGCCAATGTTTGGAAAAATTAATAATGTTATAACTTTAAAATAGAGTGTTCACAGAATAACCTGCTCAGACCATGGAGTCAGGCATGGGGATAAGCACAAGGATGAAGCAGAATGTCGGGCAAGTCTTCACAGTGGAGGGGGCCATGATCATGGGTGGGAGAGACATAAGGGACAATGGCTGGAGCACTAATGGATGCATGTGGCAGACACCACAGATTTGCTCCCTGAAGTCCATTTCAACCCCTTTCCCTTCCACCTTCCACTGCTGTAATGGCTGTGAGGGTAAAATCCATACTATTCCAGCCTCTTACAATTGGGGTGGTCACATGGCCGGGTTCTGGCCAGCAAGGGACAAGCAGAAGTCCCTGAGGAAGGCTTCCCTTCCCAAAGAAGGACACATCTAGTAGGAGAACCTCCAGCCCCTTTCCCCTCCTACCCTCAGGAATTCTAGTGTGATGCCTGGAAACTCCACAGGGAACTTGTGATCCTGAAAATGAGAAACAGAGGCCCTGGGAGAAGGAAGAGGAGAGATGCCATGTCCCCATAACATGGAGTGCAGCTACCCACCCTGGGATACAGGTTCTATAGGTCTTTTGTGAGAAGAAAAACAACACTTTATTAGCATAATAATAATAACAATAATAATAGTGTTAATTTCAAGGTCTTTCATTAACAATGATGGCCTAAACAAATCAGGGTCTCTTCTAATTTAGTGAAAGCCTGAGCAAGGATCTGAGCAAAAAGATGAGGAAAAGCTCTTTTTTCAGAGAGAATGGCCTGAAGTCTGGGCCCTGGAAATAGCCAAGACTCTTCTAGGTACAGAACGGAGGAGCATGGCGGGCCACGTCTCCCTGTGACCAACGCCATCGGTGTATTGCTCTGACCGGGAAACACTTCTTCTCAGGGGAAGGTGACATTTACTGAGACCCCAAGAACTTTTGTTTGTGTGAGTTATAACTATGGACATTTTTGATATTAGGCTTTAAAATTTTAATGTATTTATTAATTAATTCTTTAAAAATAGCAATAATGAAACCATCATATGTTAAGATAAACAACACCTCTGTATGAAAATAACCGTATTTTCCAACATGTAAAAAAGTGAGAAGCATGATATTATTTCGCATTTTGCAAATCTCTTCATGTCTGGCTTAACAGAAGACAGCTGTGTTCTCAGATCTGCCTCTGTATTCAATCTGTTGTAAGCCATTGCTTTGGCTTAGGTCTAGGAGAAAAAAATCTGGCCTCACACAAATCTGAGATGTAAGAAGAAAGGAGTGCTATGGAAGCCTTTTCAGATAATTCTGGGTGTTCTTTGATACTTTGGCAAAACTCAACAAGTGCTTGTCTTGGAAAGGTCAGGTGAAATAGGGAAGCCAAAATCCTATCATTGAACTTTCCATGTGCTGCTCCTTTAGAAGCCTTCCGTCTGGCTTGCACTTTGGTTGGCTATTTTACTGATGCACAATTTGATAAATTATGCAGCTAACGTATGCATATATGATTTTTTAAAATCACATTTGTGATTATCCTAACTGATCTAATTAGAAAACTCTTCAAGCACTGGAAAACCATTAAGCTCAGAGTGACAAACACCAGAAAGCACCAAAATTCTAATTTTTTGCTCTAAACTCAACATTTGGCAACAAATACGGGCAATTGTTTTTCTTGTGATGATGAACTCACTTTATTCATTTTGGAGAAAAAGTCTGCCAGATACTCACATCTGAATAATCAGTCTGCCTGTCAGTTTTTCTTTCAAGTAAAAATAATGTTCCATGAATGAAAGCTGCTAGTTCAGCTCGCAACTCAAGCCATATCATTACTTTTCCTTCAGACAACCATATCCTCTTGGTTTACACCAGTATTTCGCATATACTTCCCTTTTCATCACACAGAATAATAAAAAGTAGGCACCCAAGGGTCAAATTCCAATAAAAGTATTTTTTTTATGGTGTAAGAAAGGATGTATTTAGGTGAAATTAGCATTTCTTTGTAAAATTGCATGCTCATGCTGGTAAAAAATATATTGACTATTAATATAGCTTGATGCCGCTGCCTTGATTGGTGTTAAGGAATCAGGAGTGCCATTCTTCCTTGTTTTTTTGTGTTGTTTTTTGTTTTTTTTTTTTAGATTTTATTTATTTGAGAGAGAGACATTGAGAGAGAGCATGAGAGGCGAGAAGGTCAGAGGGAGAAGCAGACTCCCCGTGGAGCTGGGAGCCTGATGCGGGACTTGAGCCCAGGACTCCAGGATCATGACCTGAGCTGAAGGCAGTCGCTTAACCAACTGAGCCACCCAGGCACCCCTCTTCCTTGTTTTTATAGCAAGAGGGCAAATGCAAGCACAGTATAAAAGGCAAATAACATCTTAGTATTATTATAAAAGTAGTTCTCTTTGTAGCTTAAAAAGGTCTTGGGGATCTGTGCAGACCTTCAGCCATGCTTTGAGAACCATTGCTACAAAACTGTGATTCTCAGGTCAGTGTGTATCAGAATCTTGTTGTTAAAATGCTGTTAAAATGCAGATTTCTGGGCTCGACCACGAGAGTTCCTGACTTGCGGGTGTGGATTAGCTCAAGAATCTGCGTTTCTAACAACTTCCCAGGTGGTGCTCCTGATCTGGAGACCACAGTTTCACAACCAGTGCTGTAGAAGGGAAACCCAGTCCTTTAATATACAATGCCTACAACATACATCTCTTACTTGGCAGTTCCGATCCACATCTGTGCAGTTATAAGCATGTCTTACACCCTTATACCATCTAGCATTGCATTTTGTACAAAATTAACATTATGCCCATAATTTGGGAATAAAAATCACTTGAGTGGTGTCATTGCTTTTGAAATGTCTTTTCAGGCTGGCAACTTGGAAGAAGATAGGATATTATAAATCTACCATGGGCATGTTATGAGGGTATCTGTTGTACCACTTCTAAAATCAATAAATTATCATAAGCTAAGATCATGTTCAAGAACACCATAGCTTTTTTTTTTTTTAAACATTTCATTTATTTGACAGAGAAAGAGAGAGAGAGCCCAAGCAGATAGAGTGGGAGAGGGAGAAACAGGTTCTCTACTGAGCACGGAGCCCAATAAGGGGCTCAATCCCAGCACCCTGGGATCATGACCTGAGCTAAAGGCAGATGCTTAATTGACAGAGCCACCCAGGTGCCGCTCAAGAACAACATAGCTTTTGCACCTTGTTTGTTGCAATGTTTCTGGAACCAGAAAGAGGTGACCACGTAGTTATGTCTATAGGATCCATAAAAGCATTGCTTTTGAGGACAGGCTCTTTCAGAGCAGAGCATGGATTTCACTTCTGGCCTCAGTTTGAAATGAATGAGCCCTTGATCTTACTGTACCTGTCAAGGAAATCTTACTAGAATAAAGAAGGGCTGCTTATCAAAATTTCAGAACCAGTCTTCAAGGTTACCATGTCTAAATAACTTGAAGGTCACTTGAAGCTAAAAAAAAAAAAAAAAAGAAGGTTGACGGATGAGGATCAGTAAGGTAGACAAGTTCTCATTTCAAGTATCAAAATAACTCAAAACATCCACACTTTAATTACTTTTGTCAAACCACATATTTTAGATTCATTGAGTTCAGGAAAGGATGGTTAAACGTCATGAAAAGTTGAAAATGTATTTTTATTTCTGCAATGATGAAGTGACATTGCATTTCTCAGTACTCTGATGCTAGCTGGTTTTTCAAAATTTATTGGCATGATACCCCAGTCAGCCCCAGCGTCAATCAAACTCATTAAATATTTGTTTTCTGCTAAGGAAAAACAACACTAAGGTGAGAAATACTAATAATCAAAGTACATGAATGAATATAGAAAGAAGCAATTTTTAAGTGTCTGGTATCCAATGTGTCACTTCTCATTTCGCTTATAAACAATATTCCTCAATCTTTAACACATTTTCTTTTCTCATAGATGCAACTTTATATTAGAATGGTACAAATACATTTTTATGTATTGTGGTTAGGCTTTAAGACAGTCATTACACGCTTCTGAATTACAGAAGGATTTTAGTATAAAACGTAACATTGTGCCATCAAAGAAGGAGGGAGAGTGCTGGAAAGAGAAGGTGCTAAATCACACAGTTTGGCTGTAGTGGGTGAATAATTCTCAGGAAAGAATAATGCCCAAGTTCTTAGGACCAATGAAGGTTTTATTTACCTAAAATGATCACCACCAACATTGACTTTCAGAAAGTCACGGAACTGGAATAGGTCATTCTGGCTACTCTTGCCTATTTCCAAACCAAAGGACTAATGTACTTTAAATAATCATGATTGTAACACTGCCACATCCCATGTAGAGCTCACAAGTTGGTGGCTGACCCAATTCATTCACCTCCGTAGATGTGGGCGTGTGTTGCCTTTCATGTGAAGTTGTGTGCTGAACCATTAACACTCCCTTAGTTTTCCTCAGGAGCATCACTGAGGTTGTGCAAGCTGGCACAATCCTGGTTGTCCCTGAGGTGGGCCTTTTACATGGAGATGTAATCAGAATGTGTTGGACCCCTTGGTACCATTTTGATGCGGCATCACCATGAACTCAGCCCATACAATCTCTATCATCTAAAAGGAGGCTCATTTAGGGACACGTGTGAGACTTCTAATGATGTGAGAAAAGCGTATTGAAATAGCCCCAAACAACTGCTTGATGGCAGCGGCCGTGAACCAGAATGAATGGACCTAGTTCACCCCATTATCAATCTCCCCCCTTTTCCACCAGCTGCTGTTCCGTCTGAGGCTTGACTGCTTTTGGCAGGATGCTGCATGCAGAGGGCACCGGGTAACTGCTTGTCAGTGTGGGTTTCTCGTATAAGTTTTATACTTTTGTATCTTCGGAAGATTGCTTTTAAAGTATATGGCAGTGTGTGTGTGGGGGGGTGGGAAACAAAGACTGTCTTCACGAGGAGACTATTTGAGAACTGTGGGATGCAGAGTGCTGTGTGAAGAGAAGGTCCAGGACTGTCTGTGGCTGGTCCCCACTTTCCCAGAAACTAACACTCCAGGCTCATCACTGTATTTCAGGGGAAAGATTGCTCAATCATTTTAAAAAATCAATTTCCTAAAAACTTTTAAAGACTCCTTTCATGCATAAGCAACAGGAAAGGATTTTGTGGAAGTATTGTGTTTCTATGGGATTCAGAAAATGTAGTCAAAGTAGTTAATTCTGGGAGGGGAAAAAAGAAAAAAGTAGGCATAGTTGACCCTTAGCCCTGGGTTGAGCAAAAATAGGTGATTGTCTATGGTTTTCACTCTGTATTTTACCGTGTTAATGATCATCTGTCACGTGTCCGGCACTTAGTACCGAGCTGGAGGTTATGGAGAGCATGAACCAGCTGAAAAATTGGTCTCATTCAATTTGAGTTCAATGGATATCGATCTATAGACATATGACCCTAGAAACTACAAATAAGTTCAATCCTTAGGAAATAACCTAGTGAAAGTTAACTTACACGAGTGAGAGCTAACTGCAGAGCTGTGTCTCCATCCAAACTGGAAAAGTAGAGGATAGAAATCTAAGGCCGGAATGATTAATTGGGATTTTCTGTGACAGAATTAGCATATTGACTCTACGAGAAAAGATCAGTATCAACCAAAGAGGGAAAATCTGTACAAAGAACAGTGGAAGTCAGAAAACCCAAAATTATAGTATTCGTTCAACGTTTAATAGAAAGAAATCCTGCATCTCCCGTATCTGAATAGTCAGCCACTAGAGCAGTGTGCTCAACACCAAGACCAGCAGGTCCACTGGGTTTCTAAATTCTCTGGGACAATGATTATTAACATGATAAAACCTTGGCTCTGACTCCGCCCACCCCATCCTCGGGTTCCTGAAAAGTGCAGAGTGAACCTGTAAATTCTACATCATAAGTTTAAGTATTTTGGTCTCTGTAAAACACGCTTCTCTCCTTTAATTTTAATGTAACGGAATACTGGCTTATCCATTGATCTCCTGTAAGTTCTATCAGTGTAAGTCGGTCCTCCAAATCGAACCCTTTCTAAGTGTACGGACACCAATCAAGCTTCCAGACGTGGACTCTGAGAGCCCAAACCTTTCACTCGGGGACCCCACTGCATCCTTTCCAACCAGTGACATCCAGGTTTAACAGACAGCCGGTCATTATCCTTTGTCCTAACAACAGCGGGAAGCTAAATTTTGCTCTGAAATCACTATTCCCAGCATCTAATCATGCACCTACACCCCATAGTCCCGGGAAACTGCGACGGAGCATAAAGCCGAGCCTGCACGGCTACCTGAGAGTGGAACGTCCTTCGTGTGTTCACACTTCTTGGGGTAGGGTTTGGGGTATGGTTTGACATCTGTGTCATTGCAGGGCTTAGTCTGTAGTCTCGCTTGAAGGGGAGCGGAGGAGAACGTGCACAGAAGGCAGTGCCTTGAACTGGGACTCGGCCGGAGCTCGGGCATGCAGCCTCTGAACAAGGCTCGTGCAGGATCTCTCGGGCCCCACGGCCACCATGTGGCCCTCTGCTGTCATCTTCCTGTGCAGGTTGTGGCGAGAGGTAACCCCTGGCCTGGGTCCTACAGATCTGGAGAAGTCATGGCTGAATATGTTGTTTCCACTGTTGTGGCGGGAATGACTGTTCTGCTCCTTTGCTGGAAGTGGCCCTTTGCAACCCCACCAACCGTGGGCTCCTACGCTCCTTTTGGAGTTACCACTGCAGGGGGTGGGGACGGAAGTGGTATGCCGGGTACAGTCCCTGCCCCGAGAGCACGGAGGTGGAACATTTGAGGAGCACACACTCAGGGAGTATCTCAGGGTAAGACAAATGGGTCTCAGCTCCCAGGTCATAGTAGCCAACCCATGGCAGATGCTGTATGCTAGACTGAAGCTCTATCAAGACTTAGTGGTAAAAGTGCCATTGGTTCACTTTGTTGGCCATAGTGTAAACGGCACTTCTTGAGCTATCTTCCAACTGTAAGTCATTCCTTGGCTTATTCAAACCCCTCACTTTACAGATGGGGAAACAGATTTAAAAAGAGGATGTTTGGGTTATGGACATTAGGGAGGGTATGTGCCATGGTGAGTGCTGTGAAGTGTGTATACCTGGCGATTCACAGACCTGTACCCCTGGGGCTAATAATACATTATATGTTAATAAAAATTAAACAAAAAAAAGAGAGAAGTACCTATAGTCTCCTTTACCTCCCTGTAAGGAATCAAAGAGAAAGAATCATTGACTTCCTAACCTTGGGGATACCGGCTCTTTCATTGTCCTCTTTGCTATGAAGAATTAAAAAAAAATCACTCCTTAAGGGGAATTCTGTTGGATCTGGAAATTCAAGATCTCTGGTACAGATATGTCCCTGTTGTAAGATCTTGAGCTACAGTCTGTACATGAGTTTTAGTGAATATTTTAGGAGAAGAAAGTTTTATGTCTAAGGAATTGTTATAATGTTTAATTCAGGTCCTACAGATAATTAAAAATTACACTGGCAAGACACAACAGGTGAGGAGGAAATCAGGGACATTTTGAAGCACTCGGGTAGTGTGTGTCTAAGCTTCTGATGATGGTGGGTTCATGAGGGGTTTCTCAACCTCAGATCGGGATTTCTCAACCTCAGCACTGTTGATATTTTGAACTGGATAATTCTTTGTGGTGGGACGGGGGGCGCTCCTGGACATTGTTAGATATTCAGCAGCATCTGTGGGTTCTACTCATAGAGGCAAGAAAGACCTATCTATCCAAGAACTCTGTCCAAGTTTTCAGAACCAAAAATGTCTCCAAACGTTGCCATACCTCTCTTGCGGGGGGCGGGGGGTGGCAAAAGCATCCCGGCAGAGAGCCACTGATCTAACTACATCAGTAGCTAGAAGCTTCTGAGAATTATTAAGGAAGGAAGTACACAATGAAGACTTTAAGTGGGATTTATCCGTCATCTCCAGCAGGATGGATTCTTTATTTAAACTTTGTAACCTCTCTATTCCTGTGGCTTTTAGAGTGTTTTAAATGGATGCCTTTATTTTTTATTTTATTTTTTAAAGATTTCTTTATTTTAGAAAGAGCGTGAACAGGGGGTGGGGGTGGGAGCAGAGAGAGAAGGAGGGAGAATCCAAAGCAGATGGCACATTTAACATGAAGCCCTACTTGGGGCTCCATCTAACCACCCTGAGATCACCACCGGAGCCAAAAGTCAAGAGTCAGGTGCTTAACCAACTATGCCCCCCAGAAGCTCCTAAATGGATGCTTTTAAAAGAATTTAGTAGAAGGAGAAATGTCTTTCAGAAAGACATTTCATTCCAAAATATTTGACTATCCAGGATGCATCAGACACTGAAATAATAATAGCAGGGTACTGGGAAGTGTGGTTGGTGGAGCTGACCGTCTACAGGGCATGCAAGGGAGCGGTGGCTACAAAGCAGTGGTTCTTATGGGTCAGCAGAATCCGAATCGCCAAGAAGGCTTGTTCAATCACAGATTGCTGGGTCCCCCTCTCAGGGCTACTGATTCCACAGGTGTGTGGAGGGGGCAGGTTATGCATTCTAGCCAGTCCCAGGTGATGCCACTGCCCAAGGAGGTACACTCTGAGATCCGTGGCCATGCAGTGTGCTGGCACGAGGTCATGACCAGTTGCGATGGAAGTTGACCTAAAGCATTGGTGGGATTTAGCTACCTGAAAGGGGGAGGGACCCTGGTGGGAAGGAGGGTTCCAGACACAGGCCTAGAACCCAGAGCCAACGTGGCACATAAAACAGGTACATTTTTCATATTTTTTAACAGAAAGCTGTTACCAAAGCTTGTGACATTATGCCAGTATTATTCATAGATGGATTTTCAGCTCAGCAAATAAGGCTGTGTTTAATGGATATGAAACCACACACAGAATATTAGGAAGAAACCTTTGTTATAATATTGATCACAATGTAGTTTGCGTATTTATTTGCGTGGCTTTCCAGCTGGACTGAGCGCAGTAGGTGGGTTCGGTTCATTATATCCCAGCCCCCGGCCTGACGCCTGGCACGGGAGAGGGTTTACATTCAGGCTGCAACTTGAAAACACTAATGCAATCATGATTTCCCACAAATGCTTCCACACACACTTCTCCTCATTACCACTTTCCCGTTTTTGTGGGAATCTTGTCTGCAGACTAAGTTATAAATTAAAGAGCTTGGCTGTATTGAGGGAGATGTTAGGTATATTGACTTTTAAACAGGGAGCATTAGAAGTGACTTCAGTGGCTGCCTTGTCCAGAGTCCTCCATGTGACAGTGGACAAGCAGGCTCCCCTGGTTCAGGGATTCGACTCCGAGCGTGTGACTAGGAAAGGGAGTCCCTGGGATACAAAGCCGGGCTTCTGGAGCACAATCAATGTTCTTATTTCTGTTTTTCAACTGGGTCATGTCAGCTGAGGCAATCGCTGTGACTCACTTGATAAGATATATTAATTACCCTCCGCATCTAACTTCTAAAACCATTCTGGAGTTTCTAAGCTAGGGTCGGATCTGCTTTAAAAGCAATCATCCTTGTTCCCCTCCCTGGGAAGGCTCCTGGCCCATCCGCTGCGGTCTGTGCATGCAGGTAAGGAGAGGAGAAGACCATCATCCCAGGCAGAGAAAAATCATAGCCTCCATTCTCTGAAATGTCTTTTCCTGGGGAGCGTTTGCAGGACGGTGGGATTCAGTATTCTGTTCCTACCCTGGACGCAATCTTCATCCACGGCATTCTTGTTAGACTGTGGGGTTTCTGATGGCTCCCTTAAATTGTTCTTGATTCCAAATACTTGATAACTGCCTCCCCATTCCCCAAAAGGTTACTTTTGTAATATTTTGGTTGGAAAGCATTCTTTTAACTGATTGCAGTCAAGGGTGTCTCAGACTGTCAGGATAATAATAACACTCTGTCCTCATCAAGAGCTTTTCCTCGCCAGGGACCCCAGTGCTTTCCAACCCGCCCTGCAGGACCTTCGCAGCCTCCCGCTGTCCTGGAAATTTAGCTTATGTGTCTGAAAGGAAAGCCTTTACCCAGAACCTGACCACATTCTGTTTCTTCACTTTCTTAATCTCAAAGTGAAGCATTTCTATTAAATCTATCATGGCATTTTTGCATGTGAATATTAAAATTTGGTACTTTTGAACATTGGGAAGCTTGTTTTTAACAACCAATCATATGCTCTGCTTTTAAAATGCAATCATCATCCCATTTCCTGTCCCATCTTTGATTATCTTGTTCTCCCAAGCATTATGTGAATTTCTGAGAATGCACTTACTTTAGACAAATCTTATAAAAACACTCTATCGGCGTGTTGTAAAACAATATGGTCTCAAACGGTGGAAAGGGTCTCGGGAGAACAAAGTCCGTTTCCAGCTCTTCGCTTCATTAAACAGTCTGAAGGGCCCATCTAAAGGGCAAAGCCTTGAATGGTTAGGTTATCACAACGAAAACCTCAGCCCCGAGGAGCCTACTTCAGCCAAGAGACCCCTTGGTGCCTGTGTGTAGATGATAAAAAAGAACAAAGCCCCAGCCCATTCACAGAGGAAGCATTCACCCAAGCCAGGCTTCACTGGGAAAGCGGAGTTTAGAATGTGCTTAGAGCACAACAGAATCAAGGAAATGATTTACCCCGGTGTTATTCCAAACTTAGAAAAAAAAAATCACGTTCAACCAGGGGACTCCAGTTTTGAGAGGAGGTGCATCAAGGTAATTGGTAGGCACCTATGGTGTGGTTGTGAAGGTGACCTGCCCGGTCCTGATTCCAGGTACGGGTACGGATAACAGTGTGGGCCTTTGGAGAGCAGCCTGAGTTGGGTGCTTGCCTATATTCCTGTTATTAATAAAATAAATGGTAAGGTGACCAAAGGACAGAATTATACGCATTAATAATAAATCTTGCTCAGAAAATACATTTCTAGAAGTATTATAAGCTTTTAGAATTCTACTGATCTAAGCACGCAGTTAAAGAGATAAGTGACTTACAGGGCTCACCTGTGCCGGTGGGCATTTCACTAGTTCTTTGCCAAGTTGACATACATCATAAAACCTTTTGATCTTCCCTAGGGAAGATAGAAAGGAAATAAATTACAAATATTTACATAGTGTCTAAGGTTCCGGGCAGAATGGCTATAAAATAGAGACCTACTTAATAAGTAGCAAAATACTAGGAATTTTTTGAGTAGAAGGCTTGATACCCATGTCAGCATTGTCCAGTGTCTACGACAAAGAAAACTGATTCTGGACAAGTGGTTTAAATATGTAAATGATGAGTTTCTTACTCCTGGGGAAGTTACCCTATTCTTAATATTTATTGTCAACTCAATTAGTAATTACAAGCCTTTTAATAATTTTCAAGAACTTTTGCTTTTATTTATATGATAATCAGAGTAAAACTGTCAGAGTTTCACTGATGGATCCTTCTGATTACTATGAGTCTTGGAAGTTTGGACAGGAAAGAGTCAATTCATTGCTAAGAACTTAGTCCTTTCTCAATTATACTCGCTTTCTGGGTACAGAATACCGCATTTGAGGGTGAAAAAGAGAGTTGTTGTATAAATCTTCAAAAAATAAAGCTTCTTTATTTTTTTATGGTGAGAAAAAGTATTGCAAAAATAGGTGATTCATAAATTGCAATACAATAAACACACACACACACACACACACACACACACAATCACCCTGTAAAAGCATTCTGCTTAGTGCTGAAACTTCAGTCCACCCACCCCACACACTCAATTCTCCTCCTTTATTCTTAAAGCCCTCCTGGTCCCTTTATATTGTTCCCACTTCAGACGCTCTATATAGCTGGGAGTAAATTGAACTGAAATGGAATTCTTAGTAGGCATAATTTTCTCCACCTTCATAAAGAGGACTTCTAGGCCAGAATCTGATGAGCTGATCTTTTGCTCCTGCAACAGTTAGATAAGCTTAGAACTGATTCACTCATTGCTGCAAGGGGCAGAGGCTGAGAAAAATCAAGTCTTAGCCTATATCAAATGCCCTTTGCCCCTGTTTATATATATTTCTGTTTTCTTCAAGTCAAAAGCGAATTTATAGAGAACAGTTGTTTTCAATGTCCTATGTTGGAATCATCATTAGGAAGTTCTGTCTGTGATACTTGACTAAAGTCCTGCTATCAGCCCAAATGTCTGTCTTGGTTTTCTTGCTCACATTTCCTGCACCTTTATGTAACCTTTATTGACTCAGAGGATCTGTGTGATGCTCGTGAAAGCGAGGACACAGCCTCTGGGGTCATCTCATTCAGTAGGTTAGCCATGCAGCCACTGGTCAGCCTGACCTCCTGGCATTCTGCTGTGAGTGTATCTAACCCCCTGGGAGCTCAGAAATCGAGCTGGGCTGGGGCTCTTCCATGCTATGTCTGTTTCTTCCAGCGTCTTCCATGTGGGTCACCTTCCTAGTATCATCCATTTTGTACAGAATGGGTTGGGAAAACGTAGAAATGATGTTGAAAACCTGAGCACAAATATAATGAGGTCATGATGAGGCTATTTACAGGCACAGGGCCTGGCACAGAGCTGGAGACAAATGAATGCTCCCTGAATGGAACTGGCTAGCTACACTGCCGTTTCGCAGCTGCATTTTGCTTACAACTTCATGAATCTATAGGGCAAGGATCTATGATTTGACCCCTTTATTTCTTCATCAGAGAGCTATCATGAAATTAATTAAATGAAAGATCAGCTTTAGTTTACTATACCCAATAATGTAAAAAGGTTAATCAATCGGTCGATCAATCCTGGCTCATAGAGAATAATTTTTGACTTATCTCAATACAGATTCCCAAGCAAACTAAATTTGAAGGGAAGAAAGGTAGAGAATATCCATCAGATTATTTTATACACTTTCACTCTTTTCTTCCCATTGGGCTCAGTACCTGATTATCATTAATTCCGAGCTATTTTTCTTAAACCCAAAGGCAAGTAGAATACGAATTATTCCACAGTTTCTTTGAATACATTTAATTTTTATATTTCATTAACAAAATGGCAATAAAATTGACACGAAATTTATGTAGTCGGGCAGAGGAGGTGTCTGAGATGTTTGATAGTTTTGCGTCAGCAGAATGAAATATGTTTGACAAAATCCTCCTTATGATATATGACACTTAGACTCGCTGTCACACGTTTCATCATCACTAAAACGTGATTTATGTTGTATTCTCCATCACTGAAATAAAACCATGAGCAAATCGCCCTCACTGGATATCCAAGTCTTTCACCTTATTAACGGCCTTTTCTTTCTGACAAGAGTGACTGCTAATGACCCTCTATGCAGATTACAGTATAGTGATAAATAATTATCTTCTAAGGTTATGTACATAGTGATTTCCTCCCCGCTGGAAGTCACAGGAGGATAGTCGTGAGTACACACAGACAGGATGTCCAGTGCTTATGTGTAGACAACTGGATGATTCTAATCAAATGAAACACCACAAAGTCTTCAAAGTCTTTCACTGCCTGCTCCAAACTACCTTTGAGTGTCAAAGAAAAAAAAAATCTTTCTTCCCCGTCTCTGTGGGACCATCTCCGTGCTGTTTCCAAAATTTCTTTGCCCAGCCACATTTCTTGCTGTTTCCAAAATATTTTTGCTGTTACTTAGCTGCCCCTGTGCCTGGGAGACTTTTCCTGAGTTCCTCATGTGTAATGAAATTCTGCTTAACTCCAGTGAACCATTCTTCTTCTTGGAAGCCCTCCTTCACCTTATGTCCAAGCGCACAAAACTGAGCACTTCTTGTGAATCTCTGCATTGAGGCATCTGTCTATCTATCTATCTGCACATTTAGTAATGTCGTTTACATGCATTATTCCTCAATGCATGTATATGGTCTCAAACAGTGGAAAGGGTCAAGTTTGTAGTTGTACCACCTCACAAAGTGTCTGGTATTTAGATGAGTGAATGAATGAAATGGAATGGAAGAATTGGAAAAATATTTTAAAGAAGGAGCTAGTAGTATTAGCATTTATTTCTAAGATTGGTGCTGGGTTTTTGTACCCTTAAATATGCTGTTTGATTACTTCTGGCCAACTAGGACTGCTGTTGCTATGAGCCAGGGAGAGTGCTCTTCTGTGATTTCTTGCTTGTTCTCTGAGTTCCCCATAAGAGTGGAAGTTCCTTGAGGTTAGAATCTTTGACTTAGGCTTCCCTGTATCCCTGGCCTACATTGTATGTAGCATGGAGCAGGAGGTCTATAAAAATTTGCTGAATGAATGAACACTCAGCCCTGGTTCACTGGTGATTCATTGTGTACTTCTAAAACTCCCTTCATCCATGTAAGTATTCCAAACATTTCAGTTATGGTAGGAAAATGGATATTTTCCTGCTCTCGGAGACCCTCCAGATCAGTTTTTCAGGATATCGCCTGAAACCATCCTGGTGGTCTTTCTCTGGTAGGGCGTAACACAAGTCTCACGGTACAGATCTTCCTCAACCTACAGTGGGATTACTTCCTGAAAAACCTATTGTAGGGGTCCCTGGGTGGCTCTGTCTGTTAAGTGTCTGACTCTTGATTTCAGCTCAGGTCATGATCTCAGGGTTGTGAGATCCAGTCCTGCGTTGGGTTCCACACTGGGCATGGAGCCTCCTTAAGATTCTCTCTTCCTCTCCCTCTGCCCCTCCCCCTTAAAAAACTGTTGTAAATTGAAAATATCATACATCAAAAATGCATTTAATACACCTAAACTACCAGAACCCAAAGCTTAGCCTTGCCTGCCTTAAAGTTGCTCAGAGCACATATATTAGCCTACAGTTGGGCAAAATCATTCAGCACAGAGCCTATTTGATAAGAAGATGCAGAATATTTCATGCAGTGTATTGAATACAGCACTGAAAGTGATGCATGGGCGCACAACTGTTGTCCGGATATCAGCTGTTGACCTTCATGACCGCAAGCTGACTGGGAGATACGCGTCCGTTTCCCAGAATCAGGACAGAGGCCCAAACTGCGTATTGCTTGTCTGGGACAAGATCCAAATTCCAAATTTGAAGTTCAGTTTCTCCTGAATCATCGAATACAAATCAAATAATTTTTAGCAATTGCTAACACTCCCAATGGACTTTCGGATATTTGGGGTACAAGAATACTAAAGCCATATTCTTTGCCAGCAACCCTTGCAGGAAATGCTGTTTATGTACCCTCTTAAAAATGTGGTTTAGTAGTTTATACTATGGAAATGTGATTGCTTTAGTTTATACTTTAGTTTATAGTTTATACTATAGAAATGTGATTGCTTTAGTGTTCTATACTATAGAAAAAAATGTAAAATTCGAAAAATCTGGAAATACTTGGAAATCGGTATTATTCTGATGTTCTACCTAAACCTAAAAATTTCAATTGATGACCTATTTTGCCACATGTCAGAAAATAGTTCTAAAGAGTTCATTTAAAATATCCAGGATATTTTATCTACTTGACCATATATTGGAGTATCATATAGACAAGGCTAAATTCTAATTTTAGGTTCACCAGCTTCAGAAATATTTTAATCCCTCTCTCACATCTGAGGGATAGTACCATGAATGTTTATTGAGTGACATGAATACACTAAAAATAACAAATTCAATGTCTTACTTTGTTAGAAGGTATAATCAGCTTGGACTTCTTTTATAATATTCACAGTAATCTAAATTTTGGACAGAGGGAAAATGTGAAAGTTTCAGAGATAGAAGTTAACTTTAAAAGTACACACCAAAATTGACTACTTAGGAGACACCATGTGATAATTATTATCCAAAGACTAAGTCTCAGTTCATCTTCGTTAAGTCCCACCCAGCTACAGATGCTCTTCAGCTGGTGGATCCATTCTTCACTGGGTGGGGTCTAAAGTTAGTCTCAGTTCATGCTTATCCTTCCTGGAGTCCATGCAGAGCCTCTCTTCATTCCCTGAGCATCAAGTTATAATCTTGCCCCACTACTCCCCTATGTTTGTTTAGACTGGGGCTGAGTGTCTGTCTTGGTTTCCTGTCTTGTACCATTATTCCCTTCTGAGAATGGAATTCTGCCCTGGATTCCAGCTGACTTGGTTTGGCTGGCCAGCCCTCTCCTCAGGGACTGGATTGTTGCCCATCTCCCCAGCCACTCACTGCTTCAAATCTCAAGGTTGTGTCTTCAGGAAAGATCCTGGAGAGGACTGACTGTGTCTTGTTCATCATTGTCTTCTCCATGCCTCGCATTCATCTACCACCAAGGAGATGAAAATCATTTGGTCAACGAATGAAAGAATGCATTCGGTCCTTTTTCCTCCATTGTAAACTCTTTGCCTTTACAGTCAGCTTTCTTGAAGGTTCATCCTCACTAGCCCCCTCCGCCTCTCAGTTGCAAAGGTACTAAGTCTCCTAGAAGTCTTATGCTTAAGATTCCTTTTAGGTGTCCATCTGCAAGGTCAGGGTTCTTATACATAGGGAGAAATGCAGATTGAAATTTATTTTGTGCCATAACGTAGGAAATTGTGGTTTGGACTGCTGGTCACCCACACTGTGTCTCGGTTCTCCAGCCGTGCCCCCAACTCTGCTTGGCTTATTCATATTTTCCAACCATCCTAGCATCTCACTCTTGGGATGACAGATAATTATTCTAGGAACTGGATCTGCCTCAGATGAGGATAAAGATGCAAACCAGAGTCTTTCCAATGGGTTTCAGGCTTTACAGGGGTCTCTGGAGAAGTAAATATTTCTCTTATGCAAGGAGAAACATTAGCGGTGAGACCAGGTAGAAAAAAAGTTGAGACCTTTCATGATAATTAATTAACTTTTGTAGGATCAATTTCCTCATCTTAAATATAGGTATTATAAAGTTCATCTTAAAAGTTTGGGGATTGATATTTAATAAAGTACTAAACAAAATCATTGTAAAGTGTTATTTAAATTAGGCTAATAACATCAGAAGTGTGCCAGGCCTTTATATGATATTTACAAAATACATTGATTTTATTACAAATTATAGTTGACCCTTGAACAATGTGGGGGTTGCTGTTGTCCAGCTCTCATGCAGTCAAAAACCCATATATAATTTTTGACTCCCCAAACACTTAACTACTAGTAGTCTGCTTTTAACTGGAAGCCTTACCAATAATATAAACAGTGGATTAACACTTGTGATGTTTTGTGTTATATCTGTTTTATACTATCATACAATAAAGTAAGCTAGAGAAAAGAAGGTGTTATTAAGAAAATCATTAAAAAGAGAAAATACATTTATAGTATGAACTGTAAAAAGTCCATATGTAAGTGGATCCACGCAGTTCAAACCTGTATTATATGAATCAACTATATGTTAAATATGGAATCCAAAATATTCTTATTAAGAAAATCTCTAAAACTTTGGTCTGTAGGATGATACTATCTTAAAGCAATTGAAATAACGTTAGACATTAATTTTCTGAGACTTTAAAACTTTAATTCTTGTGCTTGACAATTAGGAAAAATGAATTCACAATGGCCTTGTGTTCATATTGACTTAATCATAGGGTAGAATCCTTTCTTCTTATCTGTTATTCATCTTGAAACAAAAGTCTTTCTTCTTCAAAAGATGGTAAAGAAATTTATTTAACATTTAAAAAAATTCTTTCTGTCTTCTTCTTTAGCATAAAAGCACACAGAGTGAAAAAAACAATAACCACCCAACATTGCACTGGATCCCAACTAGTTGAGCAGATGTACAAGCAAGCTCTGGTTCTTGCTGGTATGTTCTCTCACGTGAAGAACATGTGACTATCTCATGGCTTCAACTTGACCCTTTAGGTTGTCACATGGACCAGAACTTGTGGTTGATTTAGGCCAGGATATAACTGAGTGTTGACCACCATACCTTTTAAAACTGAGATCCCCATTCCAAGAGGATTGGGAGGTGAGAGGAAAGGGAGACAAATGTGGAGAGAGAAATAGGATGGTGTGTGTGTATCTGCCTCATTTCCACTTGCATCACAATCCTGAAGGGGGATAATAATTTCCTCATTTTAAAGAAAACAGAACTGAATCTCAGAGACATTTAATTAACTACAAGATAAAGTTACAAGTCAGTAGCTAAGGAGAATCTGAGCAGAAGGTTGAACCCAGACCTGTCTGTTCCCCCATCAAACGCTCTGTCTATAGTGTTGTGGTCCTAGCCATGTCTTACCCTCACAATGTAGCCTAAACCCCTGAAGTTCCCACTCACACTTCTCCACTGAGACAACCTCTCCAAGGACATCAGCACCCTTCATGCTCCATGCGGATGAGTCTCCTATCAGCTTGTGTTCTCTGGGACTGCTGAGGAGCAAAGCATCCTAAGGACCTGACTGCTGCTTCTTCACACTCTTCCATCTTCAGTTCCTCGGGAAATATTTTCTCCTCCATTATCCTCTTGTTTCTTGGGTCTCACTTTTGTGACTTCCACATTCTTCTGTTCTCTAAAGTGGGTGCGTTCTGGGACTTCACACTAAAATTCATTATTTCTTCCTAATTTCTCCCAAGACAAGTCAAACTCATAGAACCGGTCATCAAGTTTCTGTAGATAACTCCAGAATCTCACCCTGTGATTTAGCCACTTCAGGTTATCTCTGCCAGATGCCCTGTTCCCGTGTCTGCCGCTTGTTTTGATGAGCTAATACAACATTTATTTTTAATGTTTCGAATTTCAGTTTCATCACATGTAATGTAAACTTTTCATTCTGCTGCAGACGCCACCATTCCTTATGACTTACATTGAGTTGGATTCACACGTGTGTGATACCTGTTAGATACTCTAAGTATTTAAATCTGTGATTTCTCAAAAATCAACTTTTCAAATGTCAACTCATCTAGCATAGGGGTCAGCAAATTACCATCCATGGGCCAAATCTGGACTACTGTCTGTTTTTATAAATAAAGTTTTATTGGAACACAGCCATGACCATTTGTTTACATGTTATCTACAGCTACCATTTTGCTGTAACAGCAGAATTAAGCAATGTTGACAGAGACACTTTGGCCACAGAAACTTTTTACTATCTGGCCTTTCACATAAAACTTTGTCATCCCTATTCCAAATTGCTTAATTTTGAGTGATAGCCCTATCATTCTTGCTATAACTCAGTTAAAAACTCTATGTCATTATGACTTTTCCTTTCCACCTCTTCCATTTCTAGTAAAATCATTCTGTAAATTTCCTTCATTTTAAAGTCTCTCACATTCTATTCTGTTTTCTTATACTCACAGCACTCGTTCACACCATAATTATAAGGGTCCTTTAGTTAATTTCCCTACTGTTACATTTTTGCCCATTTGCTCAACACGGGAGGTAGTCCTTATTGATTTTTCTAACTCCATAAAATTGTCTTTCCTTCAGAATTCTTCTAGAGTCCCTCAGAGTCACCTTATTCCATAGTGCATCATCACAAAAATCATAATTGATCACGTCTACACACGCCTCAATATCTAAAACATTAATTAAATAAGGTCAGTGGGGGATAAATAACTTGTCTAAAATGATTCATCCTGGACAAGAGAGAGCTGAGATTATAATCCAATTCTCTTGGCAGTCAATGGAAATTTCCTTTTACTACTTAACCTGGTATACACCCCTGTCTGACTTCAGTGAAGTCTCTGAAGATTTGTTATTACATCCCAAATGAAACCTATAGGTTTCCACTTCCCGCCTTTACATGTAAATCTTAGTCCTTGTCCCTACATACTATGCCCCTCTCTCGACTTTGTATTCATTGTTAGGGCCCCTCAGAACACTTGCCTCTGTGAGTCTACTGCAGGTTTCCTACTTTCTCGTAGTTCCTGCTTCCCCTGTTGTGGAATTTCTTGTTTGTAGCAATACTATAAACATAACTGTCTTGTTATTTATGTTCTGCCAAATGTAAGTCTTTGTAACCAGATTATGAACTTATCTCTTCATGGAGTCCCGAGTGGAATGGAAGGAGGCGTGGGACGCACTGAAACCTGAAACCTGAAACACACTGAACCCTGGAAGCCCCGCCTGGAAGGGCTATGTGTGGGGAAGAGCAAAGCTGACCACCCTTGAGAAGGGTGACCAGAAGGCCTCTCCAGTTTCCTTCTGGCCAGTGTTTCTGTGCACACAGTTGCCATCTGGGTTGAGAGGCACATTGACAGACACGCATGTTGCAGAATGCAAGGGTCAGGTGGGACGCAGGAGCGCTACTGAAGAGAATTGCAAGTCGTCTTGGGTTTACTTACCGCCTTACAGGAGGAGAGCAGTGCACGGAAGAGAGGGGGACAGGGGCAGAGCAAGAGAGGGGGTTGACTCAGAGATAGAGACAGAGAGGGGACACTGGAGGACAGAGATGGAGCAAAAAAGGACGAATACAGACAGGAGACGAAATGTCCGTGCTCTGAAACTGTGCGTCGGGGTAAGCAGTGGACAGGAGAGACCAGCTTTTCATTATTCTGCAGTAAAATGCCAACATTTTACCAGTGAAAATGAAATAAAGACAGAGAAGAAAGGATGCAGAAGGCAGTGAAGGACCCCTGAGGCCAGAGCTCCCACTTGGTCGCCTCCGGCATAGACCCGGCCATGCGTGGGGAGTGCCTGGGAACATGATCATTAACCAATGGAAAGAGAAAGCAGCGTTTCGGAGAGGGAAAGGGGATCTGCAGGAGGAGATCGTAGGGTGGGAACTGACCACCGTTGGAGGAAATATGCAGGAGAAATGTTTGCTCCTTATTTGCTCCGTGTGCCCACCCCATCTCGTTCCCAGGCCCTTAAAGACAGAGCAAGGATGCTGTCGGTAGAAAGTGTGACCACCTTGGCCATCTGACATCTTCTATTTAAACAGGCAAATTGCATCACCAAGAGCGTACATGTCCTGACCGTGGCCACCCACCAGTACCAGGTAGAGCCAAGAACGTGTCTCATCCGCTGCTGACCCCTACCCACCTGTGACTTAGCTCTCTTCCCTGCGAGAGAAGCCTGTGGAACATACGGTCTGACAGGAAAGCAATATCCTCCACCTAAAGAAATGGGTAGCTTTCGTGATGTTTCTGCTTAGCCAAATAATAGATTGACATGGAAGGTGAGGGAGGAAAAGTCCTGCTTGGTTTAAAATCCTATTTTTAAGGCCCTTTTAAGGTCTGTTAATATTTAAAGTCCACTGACATTTTCTGAGCAAAATGGAGCCCAAATTCAGCCCCCATGGCATCTCCTGCCAACCCTCCCACCCTGAAACCTGAGTCCACATAAAGCTCACAGGAGTGTTTATTTAAACTATATTCTTTTATAACAAACTGGGATTTATTCCTAGACCAGCTGATTGAACGCTTTAATTTACAAACGGGTTTCCCAAAGCTGGCAAAGCCACCAGATGCAAAGAGAGTGGCCGCATGGCCCTGCCCTGCCTGTTTAATGCAGGCAATATTGTAAACAGCCCTCAGGGGGCAGCTTTCAGAAGTGCACTTAATTGCATTTTCCACCTCTCGCGGCAGCAAGGGATTAAACCGAGATGGAACATAATGGAACCTGCTCCGTCCGCCACCTTAGAGCAGGAGGAGGAGAGGAATGTGCAATGGGGAGCTTGTCAGGAAGAAATGCCATCGCCCTTCTCCGGGTCAGGTCTTGAACAAGCAAACCCTTCAGTTTGCTACGTTTTCCGGTGGTCAGTTTGCTGGGACAAGCACCCAGAGGTAATCCACATTTAGTCAAAATACTAACTCTCGTAACAGCCCCTTGGTTTCAGAAATAGATTCTCGTGTGTATTTCATGTACAGACCTATTTACATTATTTACGCCATCCTGATCTCTGTACTAGATAACGGGAATATATGGCCTAGAGAAGCCGTTGGGGCCCCTTTGCTACCCTCTCCAGTTATTGGGACTGGAGTAATGTCCTGCGGATTAAGAAGAAAACTGCTCCAGGTGAACGAAGGTGAGTTGGGGTTTTCGCTGGCAACCCTGGCCCTGGGACCACCCCCCAGCCCCCGCCCCCAGGGCTGCAATCAGGCCATGCCCAGGGATCCTGCCTGTGCAGTTCTTCTTGGAGCAGCCTGGATGGTGCTATTTTTATTCTCATATTTAGTCTCAGAGAGGCTGGACCCCACCCGCAGATTAGACCTTAGGCAGCTTCTTCCAAAACGGGGTTAGCTCTTAACCGTCTGTGTCAGAATCACTCGGATGATTGTTAGAAGTCAAAACAGAAGGGTCTCCAACCTTGTCGGTCGAAATCTGAATTCGTCCCCAGGTGCTTGTTGTGCACAGTAAATTTGAGAGCTGCTGTTCTACAGGAATATTAAAGGTCCTATCTGGTCAATTCATAGGTTTTTATCGGGCCAGTGAGACGGTGTTTCAACGGGAATTGGCAAGCGTTCCCAAAGTAGCATAAGCTAATGTTTGTGACTTAAACTGGAAGAACATCCGACCTTTCGTGACTTTCCCCCATAATTTGTCACAAGCGTCAGTTCTTGCCAAAGAGCAGGCACTTGAGATCTGTCCTCAAAACACACGCTGTCTCCCTCTCTAAAACCAAACCAGCGACCAAGATGTGGAGGGGAGGCTCGTGGCTGAGACAACCACCAGCCCCCAGCGGCTCAGTCCATGCAGGACGATGTGCCCCTCCTGCCAGTGTCCAGAGATGGAGGCTCCTTCCACGTGGTGGCTACCGTGCCCTGCGGCTCAGAGTCTGGGGGGGGACACTCTGCCTCCGGCCGGCGGGTGAGGGGCAGGGGCCGGTGGAGCTTGTAGAGGCTAAACCCAGACGTGGTGAATATCACTTAAACTCACACTCCACTGGCCAGAAATCAGTCACAGGAGCCCACTTTACCCAAGGAAGGCAGGGAAATGGCTCTGGCTGGGTACCCACCTGGAGAAAGTCCGGGTGCTTGATGAACCCGTAGCCAACTCAGCTGTGTGGAGGACACGTTCAGGGTCCATTCCATGGAGTGAGAGCCTTCCGGTCTGCTCCCTGCCTGTCCCCAGCCACTGCTCCCCCGGCTTCTTGTTCCTCTGCATCTCTGCATGGCCCAATAACAGCTTCCTCAGAAACTTAATTTGATCACTCAGTGACATAACACCTGCAAGGCGTCCAGAATGGTAGGTGGCACGCAAGAGAGCTTCATGTCAGCGACCCCCCGCCCCGTAACACTTCGTAAATAACAGCACTTTGAAACCAATCATATTAAAATCCTTTTCTTGCTTATATGTCATCTTCTAACTTTTCTATATAACAGGAGATTTCTTGTCTTTTTTTACATTTCTGGTGCCCGAGCAAAATGCTCAGCCAAAGTCCAGACGTGAAGGCTCTGGGCTAAAATCTAAGCCCGGCCAGGCAGCAGCTGTTCACTCTCTCTTAGTCTCCAGTCTTCAAGCTTGTACACTGGAGATAACAGTACTGCCCCGCCTTGTGGAACGAAGAGCCACCAGAGTGTCTGGCAAATAATGGACAATAAATTTTAGTTAACATAAATCCTGACTCCACGGCGTGTGGCTGAGGGTTTATGAGGCAGTGTGGGGGACAGTAGAGGCTGGTGAAAGCAGCGCGATTCAGCACGGCCATTCTGGTCCGACAAAGCCCCGCGAAGTAACCTGTAGGAACTAGTGGAACGTGAAACAGCTTCCCGGAAAACCTAGGGGTGTGCAGAGGGATGCAAGCAAATGACGTTTTAATTTTATTGGCAAGACTGGAAATGCTCCCAGTAAGACCATCTATACTCCTGATTTATTTATTTTTTTTAAATAGAGGGATGTTTCATTCATTTTCTTATATTGCAAAATTTAACTCCCAGTTAAGAATGAACGGATTTGAACCCTTACATTTTGAAGTGGGGGGTAGGAATGGATGGCAGGGAATCTTCCAGAATATGCATGGGTCAGCCGTAGACAAGAAAACATCCAATCAGTTCTCTGGGAAGCTATAGTCCTGATTCATTACCTAGAGCTAAAGTGTAAACACTGGTTAATATTGCCTTGAGAAGATCAGAAAAAATAAGTAGCATAGTTGCCCAACAGAGTAATGCCCCTTAGTATCAGTCATTTGTTAATACTTCAAAGTATATTTGAATTTGCTTAAGCATGGTTAATAAGAAAACTGTCTTTCTTCTCCCTCTTTACAAAATTAAGCATTAACCAGCCGTTTCTCATAACAACATGCTGGCTGAGCCATGAGATGCTCCTTCGTCCCAACAGAGGCTGTTCTCTCGGTCCTACGCACGCGTGACCCCAGCCCTCTGAGATGGTTAAGCTCAGGTAACACCTTGCCCTTCCACCTTCCCCCATCCCGTGCCAGGGATGGTCTGCAATGCTGAGGGAAGAAAATTCATGTGAATAGTTAGGGTATGTGGTCTTCTAAAATGTCATGTTGACAAATGTGTCTCTGGGCACTGATGGACAAAAAGAAGTCACTTGGAGGACAAAGCCTGTGCAGGGGGTTAAGTGGGGGCAGAAGAGAGATGAGAGAGTAGCTCAGGCCCTGTGCCCCAACAAGAGGCAGGTGCAATGGAGAAAGTCTGGCTTTTCCTGCTCACCGTGAAGGCTTGGCTATCCTCAGGATGTCATTGTGCACATTTTTGGGGAAGCACATTTGGGAAGGGGCCGGGGGATTTTGACGGCACGTTTTGACAGTGTGACCACTCACCGTAGTTACCTGAGAAGGTGGAACAAAGACACACTTATTGTCCACTTTCCTTTGTTAGCGATTGTACCGGTTTGTGAGATTCAGATCTATGGGCCAATTCAAGTGGAAAGGGAAGGGAAACTCATTGAGTATTTCCTCAAGCATTGGCTCCAGAATGACACCAAAGCAGAGTCTGGGGCGGGCTAAAGGCACTAGGGCTCATGGAGAGGGGCACTCGCCCTTATAGGATTATAGATTTGTCTGCGGACTTCAAGATGTCCTGCTGGAGCGTCAGCAGCCACGCTAGTCTTCAATCACGGATTCATTTCTTACAGAAACCTTCTTTCATTCGCTGGACCTGATGGGCACAAAGCTCTGTCTGAAATCTGCCCTGAAATCTGCTTCCTTGCTGTTTTCATCCATTGTTCTCGGTTCTGCTAAATTTGACTTGAATCTGGGTGTTTTGGTGCCCAATGGATGACGGTGCCCCAGATAGTTGCTGACTTGAGAATTTTGCTCCGGGCTCCCCTGCTCTTCAGGGTCACTGAGAATATTATCCTTTTTGCATCAACGTGCTCCTCTTTGCTGATAACGTCTTATGTTTGAATTAGCCACATGCCATTTCCAAGACTCAGGAGAGCCGTGATCCTGATGCACACACAGCCACATTCGCCCATGAGCCAGGTCAGAACCCATGCAAGTCTACTATTTTTAGTTTTCCTGAATACATGAAACTGTAAGAAAAGTATCCGGTTTACAAAAAAACAAAACAAAACAAAACAAAACAAAAAAAACCCTACATTTACTGTTTTGTTTGGTTTCATTTCACTCCAGTAAATTTAAGTGTTCTTGCTGAGAAATTCGGAGGATACAAAAACATAGTAATTTCACTGGACGGGATCTAAGCTTTAGAGATAACAAATCAAATATTTAGATTGAACTACAATACATAGAATTGGATCCATGAAGGATATTGGTAGCTACTCTTTGTCTCTCCAACGATATTCCATTTAAAGATGAAGAGTAAACCCAAGAAGAAACAAGCAGTTTCAGAGCATACAATACTAATTTTACATGTAATTAGAACTAACAATTTCTTTTCATTTATGGAACATATTCTGATGACCTTTGAGGCTGGTGGCAGAATAGGACATTAGCTTATAATTATGCTTTGATTTGCAATGAAAAATTGAAATGACGATTCCTGCTCCAGCTAAGAGCAGGCGGAATGTAAAAGTATGAAGCATGACTGCCCTCTCCTGGTAATATCTGGACTAACAGCTCCAAAAAGGATTTCAAAAAGTAACCAAATTTTAAAAATCATTTGCACACTAGAAACATTCTCCTTTATTTACACATAATCTATTTTAAGATTACTATTTCATGTGACTTTCTAAAATTAAAAATGGTGCATAAATATTTTGAAATCTGGATATCAATTAATGAGCCAGAAAATGTAGGAAAAATAATGACGATTATTAATAACATGCATTGAGACATTTTCAAAGAGCACTTAATATGTGTTTTCTCATTTAGTCTCACATTATCCCCAGGAGGAAGCAAATTATTACATTTCATTTGTTCAACTTCTTAGGTCTGTGGTGGCAGCTCATAACTGATTTTTCAAATGCAAGTTGTAGATCTCTAATTGCTTTTGTGATTCAGTTATGTTTTTCCATCCTACAATAGCAGCAAAAGACAGTGCCCAAACATAAACAATGCACAAACGATAACGTTTCTTGGAATAACACTGATCTCCGCCCAGAACCAAAGGGACAAATCCACATTTCCAAAGAAACCTAACTCGTCTAGGAATTTCTACCATTTCACTTTGTCTTTAAAAAGAAACACTTAGATCAAAAGATGAGATAAGGCATCGTTTACATTTAATTATGATTTATGACCCACTTAAGCATTGACACCTGTACCAAATCAACACTTACTTTTTTTTTTTTAAATTTTTGTATCCAGAAAAGAAAATTGCATTTATCCTTTGCTTAAGGACTTGAGAGATTATGGAATGATTGTTGTACTCTGGTTTATATCCATGGTTGCGCAAAGGGAAACCCAGATGGGGAATATTTGCTTTGGATTTGTGCAAGAAATTTCCAGGGTTATGTTTATGTTTGTCTCTTGGAATCTGTCTCTTGGAAAAGTCCCATTTTTAGGGTCTGCAACCATGCTTGCAGGACATTCCTGACTGCACATTTGGGTCGTTTCATTAATAAGGTTCACCTGGGTAATCCAGCGATCAAATCTTAAAGCTTTATCCAAACTGTACTGCTAAGTAAAAACCAATGGCCTCTTATATGTCTCACTTGATAAAGCCCCAGAGTGTTCTCATGTTAACGTGTTTTACGGCAAGTTTGTTTTAGCACTTAAGGACCGAGTCCAGGGTGAAAATCAAAGTCGGCGATCTTTTACTCCATTGTAGCCCGTAGCAACTAACATTCTGTTACTGACATGCAGTGAGCTTCCCAAAGGAGGCTTGCATGCACTGATTCGGTAAACCCACAAATTTGTAGTGAAAGTCCGTCATGAGCCAGGCCCTCCGTTGGCAGAACGGAAAGTGCGTGAACCAAACAGGCGTGGCTTTGCCTTCAAAGACTCTTGTTGCGAAGACGGTGACGTGGCAGATAAAAAGACAAACAAGGAGGGTGTGTGCTACGGTGAGTGCTGTGAAGTGTGTAAGCCTGACGATTCACAGACCTGTACCACCCCGGAGGCTAATAATACATTATATGTTAATAAAATTAAAACAATAATAAAAAATATAAAATATATATAAAGTAAAATAATAATAAAAAATAAAATAATAATAAAAATGATACATTATATATCAACAAAATTTAAAAAAAAGAAACTTTAAAAAAGACGAACAAATTTAGCATTGGGATAAGCACCTGGAGGGGGAAAGAAGCGTGTGCTGGTGGGAGAGGAGCACAGTATTCCTGGTGATGAGTGAAGGTGTCTGTGCGTCTGTGGTAAGTTTCCCGTCACAGCTCTGAGGCACTGATTATAGGACACATTGATATTATATGTTCCACTGGGGAAAATGTGGTTAATTAAACTATAACCCCAAGCTGTCCTTTAATTAGAATCTCTCTCTATACTTATCAGCAGATATTGTTCTAGACATATTTAGACAAAGATTTTTCTAATCATATGTCACCTTTGAGTGCACATAAAAAAGAAATGTGCGCAAAACAAATTGAAGTAATTCTGAAACTTGCACCTGTTCAGAGTTCAGACGGGAGTGGGTGGAGAGAAGCAGCAGGAAGCCCTGGTATAGAAAGTGTATAGAAACCTGGCTGTCAGCAGAGCAGAGACGTTGAGCCACAGCTGTAGAGGGACAGTTAGAGAAGAACATCATGTGTGAGCGTGTGGATGTCCAGAATGGGGAGGCAAGAGGGGCAGGTAGCTAAGAAAGCTTCATCTCTGGGCAGGTGTAAGGGGGTGGGACCCTGGACAGTGTGTGTGGTTCTTTGATGATAGAAGTCTTGCCCTTTTCTTTGGAAGGACAGAGAGAAGTAGAAGGTGACTCAAGTGGAGAGTTAGATTTGAGATGAGATGGTCGCAGGGTTTCAGCATGAAGTTTTCTGGTCTCTCAAAAAACACAAGACAAAGTCATCAGCTGAAAATGGGGATTTGTGCGAAGGAGGTTACAGGAGGCTTCAGAACTAAGAAAAGGCATTAAAAATTTTTGCATTATAATGAAGAAACCTAGCATTTTGTTGGACGATGTTGCAAGCCCACTGGAGCCTAGGGCTCATATGATCAGTATATTTGTGTGCTGGAAAGACCCAGGAATATTTTCTATATGGGGCAAGCCACAGATTGTGTACATTTCTATTTTTCCTGTGTTGGAGTTATCCTCGTAAAAACCTTAGGAGAAACATCAAGGGAGTCTGAACAATTGCAAGGAAATAATTGCAAGGAAATAACTGTAATAAAATACTGAGTATTTATACTAACATGAATCATTGAACACTGAAAAAGAAAGTTATTTATACTAAAAAAAAAAAAAGTGGGCCACACCTTCAGAGCACTCAGTATGTGCTGAATTACCCGTTCAGCCCTTAAAATAGTACCAGGAGCTAGGAACGATTATTACTAGTATCCCCATCTTATAGGTGAGGAAACCAAGACACAAATAGGTTAAATAACTTGCCCAAGTTCACATCCAGTAATTGGGAAAGCCTGGAACCAAAACACGGCTGTGTTTGGAGAACCCTGTGTGATGGTTTTCTAATTGGAATGCATGCATAATCCTGTGATGTCAATGAAATTCAGTCATAAACAAGAAAAAGAGGACATTGGTGGATGGAAAGAAAATTACAGGGTTGATAAATAAAAAGATTTGGTAAGATCGTTATCAGCCACGTTCAGGATGATTTTTTTTTGCGAATGTGTGACCAAAAAACATAACAATAATGTTATACAAATGAAAGGATAATCAGGTTTGTGTCTTTTAAGAAAGTCACGCCGCCACTGTGGATAAGGGACTGAGGACGATCAATACTGAAGCACAAAGATCCCTTAGAAAGCTCTTCCAGGAATTCACTACAAACGTTAATATCTTCCTAGGGGATGGGTTGTTTGAAGGAGGAAAATGAACACATAAGAGAGATGTTCACGAGGTAGAATCCACAGGACTTTAGGTTTGTTTGAAGGAGGAGGGGTCAGTGAGGAGTCTCCGCTTTCTCTGTAATTTCACTGGGTATTGGAACCATCCATCAGGGTGGAGGCAGAAGTCTGAGAACCATTCGGCTTTGGATATTTTGAGTTTGAGATGCCAGAAGGATATCTCGATGGAGAGCTTTTATTGGGGTTTGCTGGGATTTTGTTGGGGATATGGAGCCCAACAGTAATCCAGCCTGGACTGAAAGCTGAAAAGTTGACAGCTTGTAACTGTCACGGAGAGGACGAGCTCATCCAGGGTCACTGTGAAAGGGGGAGGGATTAGGACTGAAACTGGACAGGGTCTGTTGGAAGGATGGGAGAAGCAGGAATAAAGGCAAAAGAGGATTGGCTAAAATAGGAAGGAGAACAATCAGAAGAGATTACAGTCATGGAAGTGATGAGAGGAAATATTTCAAGAAGCAGGGAGTGGCCAAGAGCTGCAGAAAAGTCAAGAAAGATAAAGCCGGAAGTGTGCACTGAATTTATTGACAAGGAAGTCATGGGGATCTCAATGAAAGGCATTATACTGAAGCGAAGGGTAGATGGTGGGTTTCAGAGGCCGGAGTAGGGCAGGAAGGGGAAGAGCCAGAGATAGCAAGTGTAAACAAGTCTTTGAAAAAGTTAGTGTAAGTGGAGGAAAGAAATACAGTCGTAGCTAGCGGGGTCAAGTGTGTATTTTAGGATGGAGGATGAAGAATGTTTAAGTAGTGCTTAGAAGAACCCAATAGAGAAAAATAAGCTAAAGATATGAGGGAAAAATCAAGAGAAAAAAGTCCCTGAAGACATCAGGCCGGGACAGTGTCCTGAGGCAGAAGAAGGGATGACTCTAGACAGGGGCAGACATGTTGCCCATTGCAAGCAGAGGAAGAAGGCACATGTGTGGCACATGTGTGTGAGTGTGTGTGTGTGTGAGTGTGTGTGTGTGAGTGTGTGTGTGTGTGAGTGTGTGTGTGTGTTTAGGTACAGTGGATAGTCATCACTAGGGACAGGAAGTGAAAATGTCTCCTGTGATAGCTTGACTTTTCTTTGAGAAGGGAAAGGTGAGGTCATTTGCTTAAATTAAGTGGGTAATAAGAAGTCAGTGATCTGAGAAGGGGAAGGATGGTTTGAAACAGCGACTGAAGAGCACAGGAGAGAGAAAGGAAAGTTAGCATAGCACAAGCGCCTGTCATCGTCGCAGACATTCTGTATTTGTAATGTGGCGTCAAACAGCATGGTTGTCTTTTTTTTTTTTTTCTCTTGACACTCCTAACATCTTGGGTAAAAACATGGAGAAACATTGATCAAGGATGGGATTTTTGACCAGCAAGACTAATAGAGAGGGCACCTGGGTGGCTCAGTCGTTAAGCTTCTGTCTTCAGCTCAGGTCTTGATCCCAGTGTCCTGGGATCGAGCCCCACATCGGGCTCAGTTGGAAGCCTGCTTCTCTCTCTCCCACTTCCCCTGCTTGTGTTCCCTCTCTCGCTGTATCTCTGTCAAATAAATAAATAAAATCTTAAAAAAAAAAGACTAATAGAGAATATCTGAGTTAAGGGTAGGGGGATTACCCAAAAAAGAGTGAAACGGGAGACATGGATCATATGTGCCTACTTTAAGAGCATTTCTCCCAGGCTTCCCTTTTTTGAATAGTCTTTTGTTTATCTCTGGTTACAGTCTATTAATTATCTCACTTATGGGAAAATGGTTAGGATTCTTAGATAGGCCAGACTGCTGGGTTTCCATTTTCTGTTATCTGGTCCCTCCAGGGAAGAATATAGCTAGAAGTTACCTCATTATAGCCAACACCAGAGACTAGGATTTTTGTTTATTTGTTTCGCTATGTCTCATTACTTACTCTCTATTGTTGAGAAAGTTCCTGCATCAGCTCCTGATGCATGAATGTTGGCAAAAGCCATGAGAATCAGGACGAGTCAAGAATTAGGACATGGAGTTGTCATGAGGAGATTTAGGTCACATGAAATTTTGTAGCTCTCAGCAAAGGAATCTCCAAAAGACTGGGAAGACTAGCCAAGCTGGTGCTCTCTCCATGTGGCAAATATTGACAGCTGTCAATATTCTACTGTTTAAACACATCCAGGAATTATCCACTTTGCTATAATAGCACATTTTTAAATTCAAGGGCAGCTTCTCTCAAGCTGTTTCTGAATGACTTCTCCCTGCTCTCATTGGTTAGTGCCTGGGGAATATAATTTTTAATATTAATCTAATGTAATTGTTAAGGTGAGCCAGGTCCCGAAAACATGTAGAATGCATACCAGAAACAGACAAAAATGATTTGGGGTTATCATGCTTTTGCAATGTCTCTACTTCCTCTCTCCCCCATTAGCATGGATAACTAACAGTTGATTGAAATTCCAAAGCAGTGTTTGTATAAAAACCTGCCCAACTCCTAGAACTCAGTAGGGATCACTGCGTTCCCTACTTTGAAAAGATCCTCTTCTCTAATTTGCTTTATAATCTCTCCAAGATGTGTCCCTTCTGATTTGAGTAACCTGAAATAGAGCGGCCCATTTGGCTCAATCAAATATTTTTTTTTTTTGGCTCATAATCTCATAACACAGCACAATTGACTTTATTTTCAGAGAAGAAAAATTGCTCTGCCAACAGTGGCTAATAACACTACCTCTCCCTACCACTGGGTAGCTAATTATCCTCCAGGTACAACCAGGAACACAAAGAGATGTTCATCATTTTTTTTTTTTAAACTTGTTTATAAACCAGAGTTTGTATATAAATCAGAGCTATTTTTTAAATAAAAGAATTCTTGAACTTTCAGAAAGGGAATTGGTTATGATCCAAACGTTGATATTAAAGTTGTTTGGCTAGAACAGTTAAATGCATTTTCCTGTAGATGCAGTGAGACAAATTGTGGTTAGGTTTCTAGCATCATAATAACGACCCCCATTTATCAACAGCCTACTATTTTTTAAATACCACCTACAATTTGTGTCCCACCTATGTCATCAGGTTTTCACTGTCCCACTGTTCACTGAATTTTTGTGATTTTTCTGTTTCAGAGGTTGGCAAACACTTTCTGCAAAGAGGCAGACAATGCATACTTCAGGCTTTGTGGGCCATTGATCCCTCCAGTGCAACCCCTCAGAGCTGTGATCCAAATGCAGAGGCAGTCAGAGACAGTAAGTGGACAGCCGTGTTCTAAGAAAACTTTATGGAAACTAAAATTTGAACTTCACAACTTTTTCATGTGTCACAAAATGCTAACTTCTTAAACTTTTATTTTATGTTATTGTGGTAAGAAAACACCATGGGATCTAAACATTTTTAACTATTTAGCAATGAAAAAATTATTCTTAGCTCACCAGCTGTCCAGAAACAGGGGGCAGCAGGATTTGGCTCATGGGCCATCACTTGCTCAACTACATGAGTTTTCTGCTAATTCCTGAGAACTACCAAATGCCTACACATCAACTCCCCGTGTCCATGCCTTTCGCTCTACCTGGTAAGCTCCATAGTTTTCCACTATTCCCTGTGTTTTCTCCTCATTATATCAAAGTACTGCATCTTCAGCCCCACACCCTTTGGAGCCCACCTTGGCTGCTGTGAAGGAAGTCTACATGGACCCTAACATCTGTTCTAACTTCAACCCCACCCATGGCCTGCCATCACAACGCATCCTGTGCTCCTCCCTGGAAGAGTTACCACAATGGTAACAAATGACAAACAATAAGGTTCCCGCGTGGTATCTGTCTATATCATGATAGTCTATATCTGTAAGCTTCTTGAGAAGGAGATTATATTTGTGTTGTTCACAGCTGTATGCCCTGGGCTTAGCGTGTTGATGCCTACAGAGTAGGGCTTGATACATGTTTGTGAAATTAGCCAATCACTTAATGCCTAATGCAAGTCTGCAACATAAATATCCCCACTTTACAGACCAATAACCTGGGGCTTTGGTAAGATAGATAGATTCTTCTCTGGAGGCCCTAAGATTAAAAACGTTCTATCTTTCTAACTCCAAAGTTCTTGCTATTTCCACCATGCTATTACGGTATTAAAATATGTTAATTTGTATTAAAACATTATGATTCTCATTAAATGATGAAATCCATTGATTTAATTTAAAAGAGTAGAAAGCATTATGCATAACATAAAAATAAGAGTTCAAGAACTTATTTTTCTATATCTGTATACATTAATAAGGATTCTTGTTTATCCCTGAAGCTTGGAGATTTTGGACCAAGTCTACACTCGGATATTTGTCTTTTCTCACCAATCCTATCTGGAACTCAATGATCCCTCTCAATTTCCAGACATAAATCCTCCTCTGAGGGAAATTTTCTTCTATTATTTGTTTAATTGGCTATCTTTACTCATTATATCTTAACGTAAATCTTATGAATCTCTCCTTGAAGTCCCCAAACTTTGAGTTCGTGATTTCTATTGTTTTCATATGTTTTTCTATGACTTGAAATAATTTTCCTACTTGACCTGGTAGATCTCCACAACATTCAATTTCGTACCTGACTCTTTACTTCAGTAATCAGATTTTTAAAAAAAAATCCCCCCAAAATGTGTTTTCTGATGCATTTTAATATCCCTGAGTGCTCTCATTTAATTTTTAAGAAGTTGTCATTGAACTCTTCCATCCACTCTAATTCACCAGGGAGCTGTTCTGTTTCTTCTTCTGCCCACGCTGCCAAGGCCTCTTTGACCCACAGTTCTCTGGTATGTTAAGTGGCTGAGGTGGACTGCTTAGTGTCTTATGGGCTGGCATTTCAGTGTGATGGAAAGGACAGCATTTTCTGCTCTTGGAACCTGTAGTGTGGTAGAATGGAAACGAGGAGTTTCCTGTTGAGACTCTAGAAACATGCTACTTCTGCTCCGTTAATTTTCATTAAGAACCCAAACCCTAGGTTAGGTGAAATAATATTTTTTTGTATCATGGAGACAATGCACATAATAACTTGAGCATGTTGTTCGCTTTTCAACTTATAATTTAGATTATAGCTTTAGATTCACAAATAAGTCTTTATGATTTCTTAATAGTCTTGTGGTTTTTTCTTTTTATACTCTACTTCCCTGAAATTATTTTCTTACTGAAGAGTAATTGACATACAGCAGTATATCAGTTTCAGGGGAACAACATGCTGATTTAATATTTATATACATAATGAAATGATCACTATGACAAATCTAGTTATAATATTAGTTACTATGTTCCCTGTGCTATACATTACATCCCTGTGTCTTATTTATTTTATAACTAGAATAAAAATATTATTTTTTTAATTGTAAATTGCTCTGGTAATGCTTCAGGTTCAGTGTTGTTTTCTGTCTGTTGTTTGAGACCTCTAACAGCAATACCAACTTGTGTTTATTAGGACTACAACTTCCTTTTTTAAAGTAATGCTTTATTACCTAGCTTAATTATTTATGGAACTCAGAAGACATGAGCTTCAAGGGTAGTCAAATATTTATGATCACAAATACTTATGAACACAAAAATGAATTTTAGGATATAGTCCTGATAAAAGGCCCATAATATTAGGTAAGATTCTCTTAGGTTTGGTTTGCTAAGATTGATTATTTATGTAGAAAACAGTCACCTCAAGATTCAGAACGGTATTGACTTATTTGGTTAGTGAATATGGACACCCATTGAATGACATATTGATACTGAGTATTTCAGAACCTTATGTCAGATTTTTCATCAATATATGAAGAAGTAAAATTGTATGCCTGTTGTAATAAAACAAAACAATAAATAATGAGCTATCACAGCTAGGTCAATAATTTTATTCCTTCCAAATTAGTTTCCTTACCTGAAAGAAAACAGAAGAAAGAAAAACAATTTTTAAAAACATTTGGAAGCATCTACCATCCTTAAGTTCTTTCTCCCCTTACCTGTGCTTGTTTATTTCACTTGTAGCTGTTGAGCAGATGATTTTAATTAGGGCACAACTCTGGCTTCTTAAACTGAAGTCCAAAGTGGTGTGAGAGAATGAAGAATTCAGATTTTAAATGTTCTTCTTCTTTTTTTAAAAAAAATTATTCATTTATTTGAGAGAGAGTGAGTGAGAGAAAGAGCCATGAGAGGGAGGAGAGTCAGAGGGAGAGGCAGACTCCCTGCTGAGCAGAGAGGCCAATGCAGGGCTTGATCCCAGGACCCTGGGATCATGACCTGAGCCAAAGCCAGATGCTCAATGACTGAGCCACCCAGGTGCCCCAAGAATTCAGATTTTAATCACAAAACACCACCAAACAGAGCTCCTTCAAAATGACTCCGAATACAATGTTTATCAGTAGATAATGCCATATTGGAGCACCTGGGTAGCTCAGCTAGTTAAGTGTCTGACTCAGTTTCACTCAGATCATGATCTCGTGTTGTGGGATGGAGACCTGCACTGAGCCCCGGGCTCAGTGGGGAGTTAGCTTTAGATTTTCTCTCTCCCTCTCCCTCCCCTCTGCTCCTCCCCAGCTCATGCACTCTCTAAATAAATAAATAAAATATTTAAAATAAATAAATGGGACGCCTGGGTGGCTCAGTGGGTTAAGCCTCTGCCTTTGGCTCAGGTCATGATCCCAGGGTCCTGGGATCGAGTCCCATATTGGGCTCTTTGCTCAGCGGGGAGCCTGCTTCCTCCTCTCTCTCTGGCTGCCTCTCTGCCTACTTGTGATCTCTGTCTATCAAATAAATAAATAAAATCTTAAAAAAATAAAAAAATAAATATTGCCATGTTATCAATAACAATAATATCAATATTACCCTGCCAGTACCAATAAATAATACCAACACTTATTACATATATTTTTAAAAATTCTTTCTTGGAAAAATAAAGACATTAAGAGCTGTAAGATTATTTCAAACATTTTTGGCATTTCTATATAAGTGAGAGCTCGTCCAGTTCCCTTCATTGGGGTCTTAATTCAATCTAGTGCAGGGGTTCTCAAAAAGGGTTGATTTTTCTCATCAGGTTATTTGGCAATGTCTGAAGGTGCTTTGATTGTCAAAATACAACAGGAGTCAGGGTGCTTCTGGCCTCTAGTGGTAGAGATGTCTGATGCATAGAAACATCCTGCAAAGCACAGGACAGCCCCCGTGACAAAAAAAGTTACTGACCCCAGAATGTCAATAGTGCAAAGTTGGAAATACCTAAAGACATTATTTGTGAAGAGGGGCCATAGGGATGCTTTCCTTTGTCACAAAAAGTGTTATTAAGCCTAGTGACAGTAAATGCCTCAGAAGGGTCTGCAATTGTATTTATAAAGAAAAAAAAAATCAGGAATCTGGATATCCAAGAAGAAAGACTTACTTGAAGTGTCAACTTGAGCATGGAGGAAAGAATTAGGATCCAAATAATGAATCTCAGAGTGACAATTCATCTTTTTTTTTTTTTTTTTAGTATTTTGTTTATTCATCTGTCAGAGAGAGAGAGCACAAGCAGAGGGAGAAGCAGGTAGAGGGAGAAGCAGTCTCCTTGCTGAGGAAGGAGCCCCATGTGGGACTCAATCCAGGGCCCTAGATCATGACCTGAGGCAAAGGCAGATGCTTAACTGACTGAACCACCCAGGCGTCCCTCAATTCAAGTTTAGATGATGGTCAGAACAAGGAATCGAGATTCCAGAATGACAACTCCTCATGTGTAACCCGGTCAGGCAGTCACTACAGACCTTCCAGTGTGATGAAGCAAATATGTCTGAGGGAATTATGGTTAGTCCTTGGACAAAAATCTCATTGATATCAAACATTTGAATAATTAACTGATCAAATCAGTATTAAATGACATCGCTAATGAGAGCTCATGTGTAGATGTTGTTCCTGTATATGAATAAGTGCTCCTTGCTGAATTCAACAAAGTTATAGTCAAGTCTATTGATTAGGGCTTACAAACCAATCAGATAATGCACAAATATGCACAGGAAAATGAGAGGGAAAATACTAGCAATTCAAATTCCTTTATTAGAAAATTAACACAAAGTGCTTGATTCACTTATTAAGAATGATCAGCTTTGATCCTGCAGGCAAATAATATTATTCCTTAAGGGTTGAACCACATCGCCTCAAAAGATATGTTGAAATCCTAACTCCCAGTACCTGTGAATATGACCTTATTTGGCAATTGGATCTCGGCAGATATAATCCAGTTAAGATGGGGTCATTAGGAGGAATTCTAATCCAATATAACTGGTATCTTCCAAGTAGAAGAACAACACAGAGACGAGAAGCCAAAGACAGAAGCAAGGAAGATGGCCGTATGAAGACAGAGGCAGAGACTGAGATGAAGCTGTCACAAACCAAGAAACACTTAGGGGGATGCCCATATAAGGAAATAATTTTGATCAGTATTGACCTATCCAGCCAATATTCAATCACGTTTAAAAATATGTACATTTGGTGGTGACTGACCTTTATTTTTGATGTACTTGTAACTTTCTGAGTAATTATAGTATTTATTAATATTGTGAAAAACAGTGAAATTTTTTCACTTCATTTTCTGCTATCTCAACATACACAAAATCCTATAGGCACATAACTAAATTTAGAAATTGTGCACTTGTATTGCCCGTGTCAATAAAACTTCAAGTTTTTTTGAAAATGCATTCAAACAAATAAAAAAGATTAAACTCCCTTTAATTTGTTGGCATCTACATGTCAGACTTTACAAAGGAGAGGAGCTAGATTGCCTATAAGGCTACCAGAAAGTATTCATCCATTCTGACTGAAAAGACCCATAGATTTTCAGCCACATTCATAAAGGATATAATTTTTGTTGCTTTATTTTTTCTTATAAAATCAAATGGTTTTGATAGAGTACTACTGGCCCCCCAAAATAAGTAGGTTAATGTTCCCTCTTATTAAACTTTCTGAAAGACATTGTATGGAATTGGTGTAACTATTTTCTTTCTTTCTTTTTTTTTTTTTAAGATTTTATTTATTTATTTGACAGACAGAGATCACAAGTAGGCAGAGAGGCAGGCAGGGAGAGAGAGGAGGAAGCAGGTTCTCCGTGGAGCAGAGAGCCCGATGTGGGGCTCGATCCCAGGACCCTGGGATCATGACCTGAGCCGAAAGCAAAGGCTGAGCCCACTGAGCCACTCAGGCGCCCCGGAATAACTATTTTCTTAATTGTTTGAAAGATTCCCTAATGAAACCACCTTGTACTGGAATTCTTTCCTTCTTTCTTTCTTTCTTTCTTTCTTTCTTTCTTTCTTTCTTTCTTTCTTTCTTTCCTTTCCTTTCCTTTCCTTTCCTTTCCTTTTTAAGGATTTTATGCATTTGTTTGATGCAGAGAGAAACAGCAAGAGAGAAAGCACAAGCAGGGGAAGTGGGAGAGGGTGAAGCAGGCTTCCCACTGAGCAGAGAGCCCTATGTAGGACTTGATCCCAGGGCCAAGGGATCATGACCTGAGCCAAAGGCAGATGCTTAACAGACTGAGCCACAGAGGTGCCCCTGTATTGGACTTTCGTTTTGAAAGTTTTGGACTGTATGATTTAAATTTTTCTTACTAGATACAGGATTATTTGAGTTGTTGGTTTTTTCTTGAGTGAGTTTTTGTAGTTTGTGAGAACTTTCAGGGAATTTTAATTTCTTTTTTGGGGGGACTTTTTATATTTCAACTAACTTGTCGAAATCATTGGCACAAAGTTGTTTGTGATATTGTAGTATCCTTTTAATGTCTGTAGAATCTTTAGTAATAATCAATTATTTATTTGTTATATTGATGATTTATGTTCTTTCCTTTATAGATGAGTCTAACTAGTGGATTGTCAATGTTGATCACTTCAAAAAGCAAGCTTTGGATTGGCTACTTTTCTCCATTTTATTTTATAATCTTGCTGATTCCTGTCTTGATCAGTTTGGATTGCTGTAACAAACTATTATAGAATGAGTGGCTTGAACAAAAGAAATTTATTGCTCACAGTTCTGGAGGCTGGAAAGTCCAGAATGAAAGTGCCAACAGATTCAATGTCCAGCCAACGCCTTCTTTCTTGTTTGTAATGGCAACCTTCTTGCTATGTCCTCACACGGCAGGAAGGCATCATTTCTCTCATGTGTCTTTTATAAGGCTAATACTTTCATCAGGAAAGCTCAATTTTTATGACCTAATTATATTTCAAAGATTCCATCTTCAAATACCACAAATGGGGATTAGGGTTTCAACATATGAATTTTGAGGGAATGCAAACATTAAGCCCATAGCAATGAGTCTTCCCATTTTTATTATTTTTTTCTTTCTACGTGCTTTGAATGTACTTTGCTCTTCTTTTTCTCCTATCTTGCAGTAGAACCTCAGAATATTGATGTTAAACCTTTCTTATCATCTAATATAAACATTTGAATTTATATACATTTACCTGAATACTACTTTAGCTATACTTTACAAATTTTGATATATCATGAATTTTTTTATTTATCCTTAATTTAAATAAAATTAAAATTTTATTATAAAATTTTTATTATCATGAATTCAAATATTTTTTAGTTTCCTAAGTAGTTTCTTTGAATGTGTTTAATTTTTAAATATTTAAAAAATAATTTCTAATTATGAGTTTTCCTAGATATCTTTCTGTATTGGCTTTTTATTTGATTCACTTGTGATAATGTAACATATTCTGAATTACATTTGTCTTTGAAAAACGTTAAAGACATGTCTTATGGCCCTGTATACATCTTATGATTTATACAGTTTTTTATTCTATTGTTTATATAATACTATCAGCACTTGAAAAAAACATGTACTTTATTGTTCTGTAAGTATAAAAAACAACTAAGTGATTGTTAGTGCTCTGATCTTTTTTTCTTTCATTAATTTAAATTCAATTATCCAACATATAATAATACATCATTAGTTTCAGATGTAGCCTTCAGTAATTCATCAGTTGCATACAATACCCAGTGCTCATCATCATGTGTCCTCCTTAATGCCCATCATCCAGTTACCCCAACCCCTGAACCACTTCCCCTCTAGCAACCCTCAGTTTGTTTCCTATAGTTAAGGGTCTCTCATGTCTCCCTCACTGATTTCTTTCCATTCCGTTTTCCCTCCCTTCCCCTATGATCCTCTGCACTACTTTTTATATTCCACATATGAGTGAAACCATATGATAATTGTCTTTCTCTGATTGAGTTATTTCACCCAGCATAATATCCTCCAGTTCTATCCATGTTGATGTGAATGGTAAGTATTCATCCTTTCTGATGGATGAGCAATATTCCATTATATTTATATCTAGATCTAGATATAGATCTAGATCTTTATCCATCCATCTATGAATGGACATCTAGGCTCTTCCCATAGTCTGGCTATTGTGGACATTGTCGCTATGAACACTGGTGTGCATGTGCCTCTTTGGATCATTACATTTGTATCTTTGGGGTAAATACATAGTAGTGCAAATGCTGGGTCCTATGGTGGCTCTATTTTTAACTTCTTGAGGAACCTCCATACCATTTTCCAGAGTGGCTGCATCAGCTTGCTTTCCCACCCACAGTGTAAGAGAGTTCCCATCTCTCCACATTGTCGCCAACATTTGTTGCTTTAATCATCCTGACTGGTGTGAGATGGTATCTCACTGTGGTTTTGATTTGTATTTTCCTGAGGCCAGGTGCCTCTTTAGAGGATGAAAATAAAAAATGGCAGCTCCCTGATCTCCAGCCCTGGAGATGAAAGATCACAACTCCCACTCTTCAGTGAACCCTCAGGGAAAAGCAGTCAATCGCTTTTGTTTTATCAAACTCTGCAGACTCCTGCAGTGCACAACCGAACTGATCATCCTGGGGGAAGGGAAGGGCCACCACAGTTTTGACACTTGCAGGGCCCCTGCTGGGGAGTGGTTGCCGAGTCTTGACCTGGTTCCTGGTTTACGGCAAGTCAAGCTAAAAGCCCACTACCAGGCTTGCTGATTGTAGTTGGCTTCCCTGCTCCAATGCTTGGGAATTCTGACCACTCAGGCACCCCCACTCTTTCTGTGACCCTGGGGATCCTGAGACCACACTGTCCCACCTAGGATTCTGCCCTGCTTTGCCACTTGAGCAACTTTCAGGCAGTGATGTCCTTCCGTCCTTCATGGGAGCAGCTTCTAAAAGTTCCAATTTTGCACCCCAGTAGCTGGCTTACGGAAGCTCTCCCTGCCAGTTATTTTCTGATATATCCCCTGATATATCCCCTCAGAGTCACTTCTCCTCACCTCCCACCTTGTAAAAGTGGTCACTTTTCTATTTGTAGAATTCCAGCAATTTTTCTCTTAGATCTCAGGTTAAATTCACAAGTGCTATGATTTATACATATCTAGCTGAATTCAAGGGACTAGATGAAATAAGGTCCCCTACTCTTTTGCCATCTTCCCTCCTCCCTGTTAGTGCTCTGACCCTTGTATCTTTACTGTTTTTTGTTCAGGTATGTCAATTCCTGAAGGAGAAGTAATAGAGTTTCCTGCTATCACTGTAGAATTTCTCACTGTAATTCTATTTTTGCTTTATCAGTTTTGAACATCTCATTAGATACATTCACGTTTATGATTGCTATGAATTATCATTATGTCTGTCATATTTTATCCATTTCATTATAGCCTCCCCCCCCTTTTAACTTTGATAATACTGGATTTTCAAAGTCTGTTTTAACTGATATAGCCATTTCAGCTTTCTTAAGCTTACTGTTTGCATAGCATATATATATATATTTTTTTTTTTTTTTTGCATCTATTTGTTTTTGATCTGGTTGTGTTTTTATAATTAAAGTGTCTCCTTTGTAGGCATCATAAAGTTGGGTCTTGTTAGTACTTACTCTGTCAGATAATCTCTGCCTTTTTATGGGAAAATTGATTCCATTAGCATTTAATATAATTATTGATATAGTTGGATTTGGTCTAATATTTTATTATTTATTTTCTGTTTGTCCTTCTGTGTTTTTTTCCTTTGTTATCCCCTTTCTATCTTCTTTTGGATTCTTTGAATACTTTCAGAATTTCACTTTAATTTATGATGACTTCTTAGCTATGTCTCTCTGTATTTGTTTATTTATTTATTTTTTGGTAATTGTTCTTGGGATTACAATATACATCTTTATGTTTTCACAATACTTAGAATTAGTATTATACCTACTTATGTAAAATGTAGAAATCTTGAAACTGTGCAGATCCATTTCCCTTCCACCATCATGGTGGTTGCCCCATTAGTGTTGTTTCATGAAATACACATAATAACATTATAAATTCCCTGATGCAATGCTATACTTCTTGTTTTAACAGTAACTTTTTAAATAAAATAAAGAAAAAAATTATTTTTTATATTTACCCATATATTTATCTTTTCCCATACTCCTCATTTATTCCCGACAATCCCGATTTCCCACTGAGTCCATTTTCTTCAGTCTCAAAAATTTCTCTTAACATTTTTTATAGTACACGCCTGGTTTTTATAAATTCTCTTAGTTTAACTTTAGCTGAAAATGTTTTTGTTTCATCTTAATTTTTTCTAAGATTTATTTATTTATTTAGGAGGGAGAGAGAGTGAGCATGAGAAGGGGGAGGAGCAGAGGGAGAAGGATGGTCCCCGCTGAGCAGGAATCCTGATGCGAGACTTGATTTCAGGATCCTGAGATTATGACCTGAGCTGAATTCAGACACTTAACTGACTGAGCCACCCAGGCACCCATGTATCATCTTAATTCTTGAAGGTTGTTTTCACTATTACAGAAGTCTTGATGGACAGTTCATTTTTTTTTTCTTTCAGAATTTTAAAAATGTTGTTCTGGTCCCATAATTTCTGAATGAAGTGTTGATAGCTCTTTGCTTTATTGTTCTCTATTTATAAATTATTGTTTTGTTCTGGTTGCTTTCATGATATTCCTTTTTAATTGAATTTATTTTGGTTTTTCTGTTTATGTTCGTTTTTTACTATGATGTCCCCAGGCGTGGGGTTGGCAACCACTTTTATCATACAGTCAAAGTGAAGATCATCATTGATGAGACAGGATAACTTTTTATCCCGTTTATCCTGATTTATCAGTTTATCCTGATGAGACAGGATAAAGTTTTCTTACATTCCTTTAATATAATATTGTGAAATGGTCAGAAAAAAAAAACAAATCAAGTGACCTTCTAAAAAATAATTGGCCTATAACTTTCAAAATAGCAGGGTCATAAGAGTAAGAGACATACTAAAGAACTGTTTCATACTGAAGGAGACAAAAGAGACTTGACAGCTCAATGTAACATGTGATTCTAAATTGGATTATTTTATCCTATAGGTCACTTTGGGACCTATAGATGAAATTTTGAATAGGATCCAAGGCCTAGATGGTAGCAAGTTTCCATATTAGCCTTCTGATCTTGAAGATTGTATTATAGTTATGAAGAAGAATATTTTTATTCTTAATATAAGGAAATATATTTAATTATAAGAAAATACACACTTAAAATAATCAGAAAAGATACTTCAGGTTGGTAATTTATTCCCAAGTGGTTTGGAAAAGAAGGAAAAGGTTGATTGGACTGTTCTTGCAAATATTCTGCAAGGTTATGATTGTTTCAATGTAACAAAAAATATTATAAAGTTTTCCATAATCAAAAATAAATTTTATTAAAATAACAGAATCTCCAAAGGGGCAAAGTTGGCTAAGAACAGCACCAAATTGTTATGTTTAGAAGTATCACACCACAAATTTAGGTAAAACTGGAGTATTTGGATTAGTTAACAAGTGAACTGGTTTTCTCTTTTTTATTTGATGATAAATAAGAATTTTAGTTCCTATGTTCAGTAGGTAACAAAATTTACAATTTTGATTTTATTATCTAAAATATCAAGCAAAGTTTCATTTTCATTAAAATTCTAATGTTATTAAAATTATAATATATCTCTATTATTTTATAATAATTTTACTATATAGTTATATTTGACAGTGACCCATGAGATTTTGTCATCTTCTTTGGGTATGTAATTGATAAATATCTATATATTGTGTTAATGATATTAAGTAACTGATGCATTAGTTATCTGTTAGTTACTGATGTGCTAGGTAGGTAGGTTACCTTAAATGATTAATTCTACAATGCTAAGTTATACAGAAACACAAAGACATTAATTTTTTTCTAAGTCTCACTATATGTAATTAAACTACCATTATCAGAGTCACTGGTTTAAGTGTACACTGAAATAGAGATATTCCATTAAGCAAAAATGTATTAATATCTATCTGGGAATTGAGTTTTGACAGATAATCCCAGATAATCTAAATACAGGTTTATTAACCTTTCCAAATGTGTTGTTCCTCAACCAGATTTATGTTGAACAACTTCCCCATAAGAACAACAGTATATAGATTCTTTAATTTCTAGCGAATTCTTATTCAGTGTGTTAACTCACAAAGAAGCTTGGGATTTTCATAATAGTCACATTACCATATTGAATAATGCAAGTAACTTGTACTTTCTGCACGTAAAACCTAGCAGATGTTATGAAGATACTTAATTTTGCCTCATTATCAGAAAGTAGACTAAAACCAGCATAGTCTATTATACCCAGAATCTCCATTTTGCTCATATGGACAATTGTACTCATTAATATCATCTAACTGAAAGTAAGTACAATGCAGACTTCTTCTCTTACCAGTTAGTAAAATCAATTACCCAGTGCTTTCCAAACCTGCTTATTTTATGTTATTTTGGAATATAGAGGCAGGCTTTAAAGATTTCACAAGTTAGAAGGACTAAGACTAAAACAATGAAATACAGACCATATATTTTTTTAAAAATTTATATACTGTACTTCTTTGATTCTGAAAATCAAGTAAAAAACAGATTAAAGAGTCACTTAGAAAAATTAAATATTTTCTTGAAAAATAAGTTTTTATAAAATTATAGGAATTTTCCTGGGCACCCCAACATGTGTAGACTTCATGAAGAATTTCCAACCTTGTCAGCAAATGACCATTGTCATTACCGAGCTGGATATAATGTTGAATTTATAATGGGCCTCTCTTCAATTTTTTATGCTCTTTTTTTTTTAAAGATTTTATTTATTTATTTGACAGACAGAGATCACAAGTAGACAGAGAGGCAGGCAAAGAGAGACGAAGGGAAGCAGTCTCCCTGCTGAGCAGAGAGCCCGATGTGGGGCTCGATCCCAGGACTCTGGGATCATGACCTGAGCCGAAAGCAGAGGCTTTAACCCACTGAGCCACCCAGGCACCCCTCAATTTTTTATGATCTTAGTAATATCATTTATGTTCTCTCTTTTAATATATTTCCTTCTGGAGAACAGTCATTTTCGCTATCACTTTTGGAAGAACAAATCCCAACCACTAAACCATTGAGTACAAAGATAATTTGATTGTTTGCCAACAAGAGACCAAGAATATAAAGAGAAAAGCAGGGCTACCAGTTCTCTTTAGGGCATGTGCCTGTAGCCTTCACCAAGTTGTAAAGTTGTTAAAATTAAGGATAACGTCTATTATTCATCTTGACCATTGACCTGAATGCTCTAGTATCCTATTTCAATTAATGTCAACTAATTTTCTTTGGAATTCCACAGCCAAGTGATATGATCATATTTAATCAACAATGAAGCCAGACCTTCACTCTGAGACCAGAGATTTGACAAGTATTAAGTCTGTGGAGAGAAAATTCTGTAAATTCACTAACCCTGAAGACCAAAAGGTAAGAATGGAAAAATGGGGACGCTTTCACCATATAATTCTACTGCATTTCTCCCATATTTTTGACAATTAAAAATACAACTTATTTTTATTACTTAAAGTTAAACTTGAATTTTAACTAGTTTGATTTATTCTGGCCTCTTCCCAGATGAAAGAAAGCAGGGTTATAATAAGTGTTTTGTGAGGGAGGCCGAAGGGCCTGGCATTAGAAAAATCACGCTTAAGTCCAAACACAGGTGTTCGGTACTTGTGTAACCTTGACCTGTTTCCATGCTCTCTCTGAGACTTGTACCTCCTCCAAAAATCTAGGATGAAAAACACCTTTTATGAGCTTTGTTGTGAGGACCAGAAATGAATTATGAAAAGTGCCTGACCTTGACAGATGCTTAAAGAAAAAGTTATGTCTCCTTTCAGCACTCTCTGTCTTTTTAACCAGTGTGCTCGACATCCATCATTTCTCCCAGAGCTCTTCTCTCCAACACTCATCACTGTCAAGTTGAGAAGTGGATGCACCTTGCCTACTCTGTCCCCTTCACTGGAATTGATAAAGGCTCAGATGAGGCCTTGGGTTTGGTGGGAGGTCAAGACACGAAGCCTGGGAGTTGGAAGTAGCCACAGGAGAGGCATCCACAGGGTGTCCAAGGAAGCAAAATTCTTTAGCACAACTCTGTTGTGCCAAGCTGTTTAAATTTGTTGTCTACTCTGTAGAGCAGGTAGCGTCATCCCAAGTAACAGTGGGTGTTATGCTGCTGGGGAGGCGGTCTCCCAGACATTTCTAAATGTGCTCAGATTGTCCCCAGTCCCAAACCTATTCGTCTTCCTGGAAGCTGTATTTGATGAATGACCACAGTGGAAAACTGAGATTCCTTTTCGTGCATGCCTTTTTTTTTTTTTTTTTTTTTTTTTAGTGGCATTTCGCTTATCTTTATCACTCATTCGGAAAATCATCAAGCCCCACCAACTCTGCATCGATTTGTTTCTCAGATCCACCCCTCTTCTTGGTCTCATTCACTTCTGTATTTGCTCAGAGTCTCATTACTTCCCACCGATGTTACAGTCCCTTACTGCCTTACTTCCCTCAATTTAGGCTCTATACTCTTGCCAAGGGAAAAAAAAAATTAATGCATGAAGTTCCTTACACAGTATCTTCTCTATTTTTTTTTCTTACTCTGAGAGCCAAATCCAAGCTTCTAAGCTGGGCTACAAGAGCGTCCTCTTGTCTCTCCAACCATGAGTCTGTTCCTGGTCATCTCTGTGCACCGCACAAAGCAGTCCCTTCAACTTTGGTCTTCTGCACGGGACCACATACAATGTCCTTCACTTGCCAACCTCGTGTTTGATTAAGAGGATGTCACTTCAGCTGTGAAACTTTAAGTTCAGCCAATCAGAATTGAAATCTCCCAGAGTACTCTAAGTTTGCCACCCTCTCAACTTACTCTCTATATCATCATCATATGTCCTTCTTCCTCACTGTCCCAGAACTCCTGGAAGTAACCAATATTAGTTCTTTTATATCAGTTTCTCCAAAGCCTAGCTTCATCTCGGTGACTGGAGGCTTCACACAAAGTTTTTACCAATCAAAGATTGGAAGTCATGAACATGGGCAGTTTATATGTCTGTTTTAAATAAACAAATAAATGGCAAGAAAGATATACTGTTCTCAAAACGAAAGGCATTAGGTACTGATTTTAACCCTGAGGTTTCCCCCACCCTCACTTTCTGGAAACTTTAATAAAACAGAAGAGAAGAAATTTATATAATGCTCTCTTTGAATACCTGAAGACATATTTTTATTGCCCAGAAATTTTTTTGGTGTTCACCATATGACTTAAAGAAGAAATGTATTCTTTCTTTTTTTTTTAAGGTTTTTTATTTATTTATTTGACAGAGACACAGCGAGAGAGGGAACACAAGCAGGGGGAGTGGGAGAGGGAGAATCAGGTTTCCTGTTGAGCAGGGACCCCCATGTGGGGCTCAATCCCAGGACCCTGAGATTATGACCTGGGCTGAAGGCAGATACTTAATGACTGAGCCACCTAGGTACCCCAAGAAATGTATTCTCTTCCCCTACATCTTGTTCTAATGTGAGCTTGATTGCTGCTTCAAGATGGGTTCCCAACCCTCCTGGTGGATGGTCTTAGTCATCAGGGGTGCATGCTGTCTGGGAGATGCAGGGCTGTTTCCTCAGAGGACGAGTGCTGAGTGTACCAGGGACTTTTTGACAGGGGTACAAATAATACTGTGCCCGAGCTTCATCGTTTCTCCTCTAATGACACAAGAAATAAATTTTCACTTTACACTTACCTTTTAAAAATGCTTGCGGGAGAAATAAATTAATTGATTGCCCAAGTTCACAGGGAAAAGAAGGAAGAAATCTGGTGTTTATCTGTTTCTATGAATGAAATCACATGCTGATTTGATACATTAAATAAATATTCTGCAAGATTTGGCTGTTATTTGTCATTGCACAAAGTTATAAAATTCGAGATGGATTACTCTTATTTTTTTAAGATTTTATTTATTTATTTGCCAGAGAGGGATGGAAGAGAGCACAAGTAGGGCGAGTAGCAGGCAGAGGGGGAAGCAGGCTCCCTGCTGAGCAGGGAGCCCGATGTGGGGCTTGATCCCAGGACCCTGAGATCATGACCTGAGCCGAAGGCAGAGCCACCCAGGTGTCCTGAGATGAATTACCCTTAAAGGAAAGACTCCCTTACTGTATTTTCTTTAGCCTTAGATCTTCGAAAATGTATCTGCCCATTTGAAGGCATAGTGTTATACTATACTATATACTATACTATACTATACTATACTATACCACTGTATAGTTCGCAAATTATTCAGGTAAGTACAAAATCAGTGGTGTTGTGGGGTGTTGTGGGTGTTGATGAAGAGGGCCAGGCTCTTGTTAAGATGCTACTTCTCCATAAAAATATAAAAATGAAAATTTCTTAAGTCTTTAAAAAATATATCTATAATACAATTGGATTTCTATGGAGGTTAAATTTCCATTTCATTTGAAACATTTTTTTAAATCAAATTTTGAAAGTAAATTTTCTATATTTTATAATAATATATGTAAATCCAAATATCCAACCATGAAAAAGTCAAAGTCACTGTTTTCCTCTTTAAATG
>PISX010006111.1:0-100711 GCA_004024625.1 Mellivora capensis
CAAAGGCAAAGGAAACAAAAGCAAAAATGAACTTTTGGGACTTCATCAAGATCAAAAGCTTCTGCACAGCAAAGGAGACAGTCAACAAAACAAAGAGGCAACCCACGGAATGGGAGAAGATATTTGCAAATGACAGTACAGACAAAAGGTTGATATCCAGGATCTATAAAGAACTTCTCAAACTCAACACATGCAAAATGAATTCTATAAATGTTAAATTCCACCTGAGTGGTCAACATCCTGGTGACAAAGAACTCTAAACTACAAGTGTTGAGGGAACTCTCCTTCATCACAATTAATACAAATATTAATGACAGATAGCTCTGCATGGCTTATAAGATGGGCCAGAAGAATCTATGAACTGTGACTTTCCTCCAATAATTAACAGTTAGCTCTAATATCAGTCTCGATATGAATGCACCCAGTTTAAAACTATATATTTCCTGGAAATAAAATTGACAAAATTCCATTTCCTGTATTCTTACCTGGCTTTATATATGAAATATAGTACCTTTGGGCCATATGTGAAGAACTGGTAGAAAGTGAAAAGAAGAGAGGGGCAGAGAAGGAGAAGAAAATGGGGAGAGAGAAGAGTAATCTTTTTGAAGAATTTGCTTTTTTAGATGATACTTCAGGTACAAAAAAAGCACAAAGATCTATGGTCACAGCGTAACCGCCTCCCTCCACCCCAATTTACAGGGCCGCTTTCATAGATAAAATAAAGGCTACTTATTTTCCTATTCTAAATCAATTAAGTGTGACTGTGTGACATATTTTCAAATGAAATGAATCTGTGTGCATGCACGTATGTGCTGGAAGTGTGGAGGTGAGCAGTGAGACAGTAAAGGTGGCAAAAGCAGCGGAAACTGAATTGTGAAATCCTTATCCGATTTCAGAAGGGAATCGGGAAATCTTTCAGAAACTGTGCTGTCTGGAAACATTTAAATGTCAAAGAAACTACACCATTTCTCTTTGATATTTCCAATTTTCAGTTGCCTCCTCCTCTCCCACACCTCCTCCTCCTCTAAATTTTTTGTTTCATTTTGAGAGCTCTAAGGCTAACAGGTTAACAAATCTGATTTTGCCATACTTTGATTTTTTTGAACAGACAGCAACAAGACACAGTTGGTTACCATTTTCTTTTAACTTTTGTTCTAGTGTCCTTGGCAAACTTTAGGGTACACCTTTAATTTTTTTCAAAGATTTTATTTATTTATTTGAGAGAGAGTGTGAGAGAGAAAACATGAGAGTGGTGAGGGTCAGAGGGAGAAGCAGACTCCCCACTAAGCAGGGAGCCTGCTGATTTGACACTGGATCCTGGGACTCTGGAATCATGACCTGCGCCGAAGCCAGACACTTAACCAACTGACCCACCCAGGCACCCTGGTACACCTTTAATTTTAGCTGTGATTTTCAATAGCATCTAATTTTATTTCTTAATCCCAAATTATGTACTCAACACAATATCTTTTCTTGGCTTCATCCTCATTTTCTCTTCATCCCTGTATAAAGAATACCTTCCACTTCCCCTTAAGCAATATTGACTACTCTTGCTTACTGTTATTTCCTAAATTGAAATCTTCCTAGTTCAATGTATCACTGAACCATCACATAAGACTTCATTCTTGGATACTCAGAAGAATTTCAGTTTGAGCGTCAATGGTTCCACCTTCTGCATCCTGGTGATTACCCAAAGATAAATGAGATTGGGAAGGTGCACACCTTCTTATCTTTTCTCTCCTTCTATATACTCTTCTTCTCTATATATTCTTCTTCATGATGAACAGTTATATATGGATAAATTGGACTTAATTTTTTTAATAGAAGAAGTTACTGCACTTTTATAAAGGGCTGTCAGTAGATGGAATTTCCTTTTAACTCAAGTATGAATCTTTAAGTAACAGTGCTTTTTATATTATATTAGTAATGTTTAACTTAATACTGATTGATTTTACAATGCACCAGGCATTGTTCTAAGTCCAGCAGTTAGCAAAACAGATAACAATTCTTATTCTCAGGGAGTTAATATTCTGCTGGTAGAGAGACAGTGTTAAGTGAGGAAAATGCATAATGTATCAAACACATGGTGACTGGCGTCAAAGAGATTAAATTAAAGCAGGAAAAATTTCCATAAGATGGTAGAGTGGTAGTCAAAATTTTAGATAGATTGGGCAGTTACTGAGCATTTTTGTAAACATTTTGTTTTTGAATATATTGTTTTATGAAAATAATAGTATATGATTATGGAGTATTTGGAAAATGCAAAAATATGAAGGATAACAAATCATGAACTACTACCTAGAAATTATAACTTTTATCCTACTGGTTTATTTCCTTCCAGTTATTTTTCAAAGTCTAAGGTTTATACATACAAATGTATGCCTACGTTTGTATTTATATATATGTCTATAAACACAGACACTTAAGTGTAAAGGTTTGTTGAAAAGCCAATTCTGTTCACTGTTGGTGGCTCTAGAGTATATTGAGGAAGAGCTTGGATTCTAGGACCAAATTGTTCTGGTATAAAACTAAGTTCTCCTACTAACTACTTTTGTGATTTTGGACAAGTTATATATGTGAGCTGATTAACCAAACATATACAATGGAACAGTGATGGCATCAGGCTTACGGGGTCATGAGGATTCAAGAAGTTTTAAGAACAAACAGGCATATACACAGACTTCTACAACTACCCCAGCAGAGCAAAGCATATGAACGGTGCAAATTCCACTTGGTTTTGAGATCGTTTTTGCTTCCAGGTTCACAGCTGTGTTGTGGGTATTTGCTTTTGCCAGATTTTATAGACCTGGGTAAATTAAAGTAACTTTAAATGAGGATCTATTGTGAAGGTCTAAAGACTCATATACCTTTCAGGTTCTTCTATTTCTGGAATCAGTAGTTCCTTTTTGTGGGAGGGAGGGGATCCCTCAAACAGTTACTCTTTCTCATTTTTATTTCTATGTGAGTGGCAAAGAAACCATCTAAAGTGTCAACTCTTATTTGATGTGATAAATATCACATTAGATAGTTAAACATTCATGAGTTGTTTGGCGATGGCAAAGCAGGATTCTTCTCAGTCCTGCATAAGAGGTATGACAAATCAAAGGATCCACGCTTGGATGTACAGATCACTGTTGACCTATTTTCCTTTAATGCTTTTGCCTGTTTCTGGAATCAGTCTTTATAACTGATACCCTAAATATCAAGAAACTTGGTCTTTCAGAAGGAACAAATCAAATTTTGATAGAAAGAGAAAAGGTAATAATAATTCCCCTCCATTTTAATTATATAATTTATTCAGGTTGAGTTTTAAAATTGAATATTGTGTTAAAATTTGGATAATAGAAATGATAAATTCCTGTTCCATAAGAGTATGAAGAACTCCTTTTATTCATGTATAATATAGTTATACACAAACCTAGAAATTTATCTGTAAGTTATTAATATGTATTTGGTATTTGGTGGAAAAATTAATGTTAAAATATGAATGAGTGAGTGGGTTATTCCTGGCTATAACACTTAAAGTAACAAAACTACAGGGACTTTAGTATTTCTTCCCCATTCTCTATGGGCCCAAGCACTGTGACAAACATGTTGAGGGTACAGAGTAAGACATGTTTTTATGTTCAAGTTGTCTGTGGTTTGGTTTCTGAGTAGTGAAAGAGGAGACAAGATAGATGTGCGCGGAACAATGAGAGAAAAATTCAGAGGCGGAGTTACCATCATAGGCACAGGCTAGTGGAATCATGGAGTATTTTCTGCCAAGGGGGATATTATCTCCAAAACAACCAACAAAACCCCATGTGTATAGGGTCAGATGTTCAAAGTTTACTTTTAAATTTCTTGTACATGGTTGGGTGAAAAGAAAAATGAAGTTTCCAGTGGTGCGGAGGGGAAGAGTGCATTCTCAGATGTACACAATCATGTATCCAAAATGCGAAGGGTAGCATCATATTAAGGATGATAAAGAGTATACACCCTTGGGGCACCTGGACATCTTAGTGGGTTAAGCCTCTGCCTTCGGGTCAGATCATGATCTCAGGGTCCTGGGACCAAGCCCCGCATTGGGCTCTCTGTTCAGCGGGAGCCTCCCTCCCCTTCTCTCTTTGCCTACCTCTCTGCCTACATGTGATCTCTCTTTCTCTGTCAAATAAATAAATAAATTTTTTTAAAAAAAGAGTATACAGCCTGGAAGAAAGACTTTATAGAGGCTGCTTGACTTTGAGGTAATTGGATTCAAACACCACTTTGAATCTAAAGAGCATGTATTTGATTACTAAATGATAATATGTTATTACAGGTACATGAATAGAAGAGTGAAATCTTTATAACAGATCCATGGGCATCCTGACATTGACTTCCACTCACTCCTTATGCCACCCTTTATAAAATTGCACTTTAAGTCACAGTCCCCCAAACAGATCCAGCCTCTGTGCTTATTAATAATAGGTATATTAAAGATTGAAAAGAAGGGGAAAAAGAAGACATGGGGAAAAGTAGTCCCATGACAGATTAGAGGAACTTTAAAATCTACATTAAATTTCTGATTATGCCCTTCCAGCATCTCTTACCTAAATGTTTCACGCTTCTCCTGAACAAGCAACATTCTCTTCATAACTGCTGGCTAACTTGACACCCTTACTCTCTAGTTTGCTAGGATTTTCAGAGATTAGAAATTAATTGGCAAGAACATTCTCTAACACATCATACTTGGCTCCTCTACTCTTCTCCCTCATCTACCCACTGTAATAATCTCTCATATAAAAATAAGCATGAGCTCCTACCTTAAGAATATCTAATAAAAATGGTGTTATTTTTTTAAAGCTGGGTACCTAAGGAGAAACAGTTCCAGAAACAGGTTGGTTGTTCCCCAAGTGCTTTTCTACTGTAGAATTAATCATCGTATCTCAGAAATTACATGAATATTCTCTCAAAGCCCACTTCTATCTAGCAGCAAGCTTACAGCCGTTTATAAACCTAGCCTTGTAAACCCTAGTTGCTGCCTCCTTGAGGATCTCAAAGCTTTGCAAAAAAGGCATTGCTTGCTCAAGCTGCAGACTGTCCTCTTCAATTATGAGAACACTGACATCATTTTAGAGTTTGAGGATAGGCCCTCTGCCTATTTTTTTATTCCTAATGATTTTCCTACATTGGTGAATCCTTATGAGGAAATCACATGTATCCTAATATTCTATGTCGTGGACTTCAAGTGAACATATATCTGACTTGAGATATTTGTCATAATAAATAAATAAAATGTCATAATCACTGTGATCTTTAATGTTAAATTTTTAAAAAATGCACTCACTTGCAGACTGCAGCCCTTTTAGGTGAAGTTTGGCCTACATCCACATTTTCCAAAGTGTGGTCCCTGGAATTCTATTAAATTTAAGAAAATAAACAAGGAGGTTAATAATCAAATGAGGAAGGAATTTATTCTTAGTATTTATTGTCCCATAATCACTTCTGAAGTAAGGTGAATATTAACTAAAATTAGCATATTGAAGGCACAAATAAGTTTTACCAAGCTCTGGCCAAACTGGTTTTAAACAAACTTGTTTTCAACCAGTGTACACTAACATACTATAAAAGAATTCCACAAAAAATGCTTTGAGAAATTTCAACCAAAGAGTGGGTCATTAAAACTATGTATGCTATCGTGTTTAACTGTTAGTCTAGCTGTGAGAATCTGATCTTATTTCTACTTTGGATGATAGAATACACTTCCTACAATCACATGTTAGAATACTCCTGACAGTTAAACTCAAATTAGTATAGTGGATTTTTTCCGGAAATTACAGAAGTTTATGTAACGGGTTACCCCCAGCCTAAATGACTATTAAATTATGACATTATGACATCTAACATGTTGAACAGCACTTTTACAGAATTATTTTAGGTTGCCCTTAAAGAACTACATTGAAAAAAAAGAAAAAAAGAAAGAAAAACCTAATGCAAGTGGCAAGATTCAGGCTGAGCTAAGAGAGAGAATTACTCAGACTCCTGATTAAATGTGCACATTGACTAATATTTGCTTGTTTTTAATCCCATCAAAACTAGTAAGGATGTGGAAGTAAAGGATTAGAAGAGAATGCAATAGAATAACAAATGACTAATCCTATATCCCACATATTTTTTGCCAGGCATTGTTCTCAGTGTTTTCCACATAATAACATTTGGCAATAGATGCTCTCACAATTTTGGCATCTGGGAAAAGCAGATAAACAAGTAGTAGCTAACGTTAGACATGAGATCACTGAAAGTTGAGTGCCTGGAGAAACCAACAAGAATGATGCCTCTTAGCTCCTAGAATCCAGAACAGCTCAGACTGTAAATACCAAGAACTTCTGAATGGGCTACACGGGTAGAGTTTAAACAGGATTAACTGAAAATCTTTTAAGGAGAACCCTCCAAAGCATCCAAAAACTCAGGCACAATTCCCAGTTTTCCTTGATTCTTCCTCCCCTTTTTTTCTTAAAACCACTTTGTTACTTTTTCCCTCACTTCTACCCCCAAAATATGCCAGATCATTTCAGCTCTTCCTGGTTAATCTGATTCCTGATTGGCCTTTCTGTTTTTCTATTCTTAATCCTTATATTACATCCCTTCTAAGAACTTTAGAGAAGTATCACTGGGTAAACGTGATGGGTCTTGTTCTCTGAACTTCCTTGATTTGACCTTTCACTCCTTCTGTGAGCATCTCCCCTGGCAATTCCACCCTGCCTGACTTTATTCCCTAGTAATTCTGTCTTGCTTAATCCTGTTCTTGCCTCTCTGGTCTCTTTACCCAGGTACAGTTAGTCTCGAAAACATACATTTTCTCAAGCTGTTTAATGCATTTAAAGTATTTTTTTATACCTGCCTAAATTCCATTTACCCTACAAAACTTTTCTTATGTAGTACTGATACTTTTAACTTAAAATTATATAACTTTTGATCCACGGGATTTATATGAAAAGAACATTTAAGATGTGATACATATATGAATAAATGAATTAACTGACAAATTTTAAAAAGACTGAACAAAAAAGTAAATACAATGAAGATGTTGGGGAGAAGCATATAAGAAAGCTAAAAATAACTGAGTTTCTCTGGCAGGTGCATTAATTTCATATTGCTGCTGGAGCTAATTACCACAGATTAATTTAGTAGCTTAAACTGACACAAAGTTATATTTCTTAAAGTTTCAGGAGTCCGGAGTTTAAAATCGGACTCACTGGGTTAAATTTAAGGTATCAGTAGGACAGATTCCTTTTCGAGTCTCTTGGGAAGAAATTGTTTGCTTGGCTTTTCTAGCTTCTAAAGGCGACCTGGATTACCTTGGTTTGTGGTTCCCTCATCCGTCAGAGCTAGTGGTACAGCACCTTCAGATCTCTTGTTGGTCCTCTGACCTCTGCTTCCCACATCCCTTCTCTTCCTCTAACTCTGAGGCTTCTTGATCTTTCTCAGAAGGGCCCTGGGTAATTATACTGGGCTCACTTAGCGAATCCAGGATACTCCTCTTATCTCAAGATCTTTAACTCCGTCACAGGTTTCAGGGAGAAGTGGAAACGTCAATATGAACATGTCATAGTTCATGCATATATAATCATGTTCTTCCCTGTCTGGTCTCCAAAATTCTGCTTCCCCTTTTATACTTCGTCCTGAATATCTACTTTTGTTCTCAAGTGATTTAATGCATTTGAACTATTTATTCTTCTAAACTTTCCACATGTGATATTGTTATTTTTAACTTAAAATTATGGGGGCACCTGGGTGGCTTGGTGGGTTAAGTCTCTGCTTTCGGCTCAGGTCATGATCCCAGGGTCCTGGGATCGAGCCCCGCATCGGGCTCTCTGCTCCGCGGAGAGCCTGCTTCCTCCTCTCTCTTCCTGCCTCTCTGCCTACTTGTGATCTCTGTCAAATAAATAAATAAAATCTTAAAAAAAAAACCAAAACTTAAAATTATGTAACATCTGATACAGGGAAAGACATGAAAAGGGTATTTAAGCTATGACATATATATGTACTTACATGTATGTGTTCGTGTATGTGTGTCATTTCTTCACTTTTTGGGCTGAGAGAATCTAGAAGCAAGGATACCCAGCCAGTGGCAGCAAGCACAAGTCCCCAGCCCTTGGTTTTATTTTATTTTATTTTATTTTTATTTAATTTTTTTTCAATGTTCCAAGACTCATCGTTCATGCATCACACCCAATGCTACATGCAATACATGCCCTCCCCCAATACCCACCACCAGGCTTACCCAACCCACCATCCTCCTCCCCTCCAAAACCCTCAGTTTGTTTCTCAGAGTCCACAGTCTCTCATGGTTTGTCTCCCCTTCCAATTTCCCCCAACTCATTTCTCCTCTCCAGCTCCCAATGTCCTCCGTGTTATTCCCTATACCCCACAAGTAAGTGAAAGCATATGAGAATTGACTCTCTCTGCTTGACTTATTTCACTCAGCATAATCTCCTCCAGTCCCGTCCATGCTGATGCAAAAGTTGAGTATTCATCCTTTCTGATGGAGGCATAATATTCCATAGTATATATGGACCACATCTTCTTTATCCATTGACTGGTTGAAGGGCATCTTGGCTCTTTCCACAGTTTGGTGACTGTGGTCATTGCTCCTATGAACATTGGAGTACAGATGGCCCTTCTTTTCACTACATCTGTATCTTTGCAGTAAATACCCAGTAGTGATAGTAGGGTCATCGGGTAGCTCTATTTTTAATTTCTTAAGGAATCTCCACACTATTTTCCAAAGTGGCTGCACCAACTTGCATTCCCACCAACAGTGTAAGAGGTTCTCCTTTCTCCACATCCTCTCCAACACTTGTTTACTGTCTTGTTAATTTTCCCATTCTAACTGTTGTAAGGTGGTATCTCAATGTGGTTTTGATTTGAATCTCCATGATGGCTAATGATGATGAACACTTTTTCATGTATGTGTTAGCCATCTGTATGTCTTCTTAACTAGAAGTCCTAGCAACAGAAATCAGACAACAAAAAGAAATAAAAGGTATTCAAATTGGCAAAGAAGAAGTCAAACTCTCTCTCTTCTCAGAAGACATGATATTTTATATGGAAAACCCAAAGGACTCTACCCCAAACTATCAGAACTCATACAGCAATTCAGTAATGTGGCAGGATACAAAATCAATGTACAGAAATCAGTTGCTTTCTTATACACTAACAATGAAAATATAGAAAGGGAAATCAGAGAATCGATTCCATTTACTATAGCACCAAGAACCATAAGATACCTGGGAATAAACCTAACCAAAGAGGTAAAGGATCTGTACTCGAGGAACTACAGAACACTCATGAAAGAAATTAAAGAAGACACAAAAAGATGGAAGAGCATTCCATGCACATGGATCAGAAGAATAAACATTGTCAAAATTTCTATACTGCCTAGAGCAATCTACACCTTCAGTGCCATCCCGATCAAAATTCCACTGGCACGTTTCAAAGAGCTGGAACAAACAATCCTAAAATTTGTGTGGAACCAGAAGAGACCCCAAATTGCTAAGGAAGTGTTAAAAAATAAAAACAAAGCTGGGGGCATCACTTTGCCTGATTTCAAGCTTTACTACAAAGCTGTGACCACCAAGACAGCATGGTACTGGCACAAAACAGACACATAGACCTGTGGAACAGAGTAGAGAGCCCAGATATGGACCCGCAACTCTATGGTCAATTAATCTTTGACAAAGCAAGAAAAAATGTACAGTGGAAAAAAGACAGTCTCTTCAATAAATGGTGCTGGGAAAATTGGACAGCTATGTATAGAAGAATGAAACTTGACAGTTCTTGGTTTTAAATACCACCCTTTAGCAAAAGAAACAGAGCTCCTTTAGAAATAATTAGACTGGAGCTGGGAAAACACATGATAAACCTTGAACAATTTACTGTGCTAGAAAGTAAGAATGTACTCAAAGAATATTTGAAAAGATGTAAAAAATGACACAGACCAAATCTGGGATCATTTTAGCATTAAAATAAATAATGATAATAATATATGTAACCTACTGAATAAAATAGGAATCTGTGATTCCAGATTTACTTAAGTATGAATAAATATATATACATAAATTGGGGGTAAGACAAGGCTCTTTCTTACATTATAATGCAAAATTATTTCTGCAGAAGGGATGAAGGAGACAGGTCGATTTTAGCAAACCGTCATATCGCTGGTCAATTCAAATGGAATTTTCAATAAAGGCTAAGGCTGGTAGGAGAAAATTTGATAAAGAATATAATTTGTCATAATTTGATGTTATTTTTGCACAGAACACTAATCAATTACAAAGGAAAGATGGTGGCTTGATTGTACGGAGAAACTGGCAGATACCAACATGACCAAGTGATCTACAGTTGCACCACAGTGGTGCCAGAAGTTGACATCCTGAGCCTGTTGATTCTATGCGCTGGGAAGAATGCATTTTTGTGGTATTTTTGCCTGGAATTTCTTAAAGAAAGCACTGACAGATTCAGGTTGAAGTTCATATTATAGAACATAAGGGCTATAATCTTTAAAACTCAAAGATTTGAGAGAATTCCAGATTGGAAGGTTTCAACAGGACAAATAAATATGTATTCGTGGAAACTATTCTTGGCCCAAAAGGGAAAAGAAACATTGTTGAGGTAATTAGTAAAATTTTAAACAGATCTGTGGATTGTATATGAGTATTGTATCAACGCTGATTTCCTGAGTTAGGATATTGTTTGTGCTTATGTAGAAAAGTATCTGATATGTTTTGGAGAGGAGGTGATGCACTTAAATATTTAGGGATGATGAGGAACCATGACAGTAGTTCTCAGAAAGTTTTTTAAAATTCTTGTAATAATTAGTATTGAGGACAAATAAGAGATAAAGAGAAGATGGAAAATGGTGAATTGGTCCAAAGTGGTAATGATGAAGGTGATCAAAGTCAAATCTGAGACCTTCTAGTTCTTTTTTCCATGTCTCTTAACCTTTCTTTTTATATCTCCTTTCCTTTTTGTCCTACCTTCTATGTAATTTGTTTAAATCCAATACCTTGGGGCGCCTGGGTGGCTCAGTGGTTAAAGCCTCCGCCTTCGGCTCAGGTCATGATCCCAGGGCCCTCAGATCGAGCCCTGCATCAGGCTCTCTGCTCAGCAGGGAGCCTGCTTCCTCCTCTCTCTCTCTACCTGCCTCTCTGCCTACTTGTAATCTCTGCCTGTCAAATAAATAAATAAAATCTTAATGCCTCTGCCTGCCACTCTGTCAGCCTGTGCTCGTTCGCTCTCCCTCTCTCTCTGACAAATAAATAAAAATTAAAAAAAAAAAAATAAATCCAATACCTTAGCTCTCTCTTTAACTATATGCAATCTACTGTATAGCTTCACTGAGTTTTATATTTTAATAATTATATATTTTATATCTACAATTTCTTACTGAATTTCTTAAATCTAAGACTATTCTTTGTTCATCTTTTTGAGTCTATATTTTACTTTTGAAATATTTTGTTCTTACTTTATGTTGTTTTTTTTTTTTTAAGATTTTATTTATTTATTTATTTGACAGACAGAGATCACAAGTAGGCAGAGAGGCAGGCAGAGAGAGGAGGAAGCAGGCTCCCTGCTGAGCAGAGAGCCGGATGTAGTGCTCGATCCCAGGACCCTGGGATCATGACCTGAGCCGAAAGCAGAGACTTTAACCCACTGAGCCACCCAGGTGCCCTACTTTATGTTTTTTATGTTATTCCAGTATCCAAAATTGTTAAGGATCTAAACCTGTTTTTATTTGTCCTGATTTTCATTAGGAGAGGTTTATTTCCTTGTTTCTTTGGGTGATCTTTGTTGTGTCTTGTATTTGTGAGATCTTAATTTGTGGAGCACCATGGGTGCTTAAATCAGGGATGCATCTGTGTTTTCTTTTGCTGGGACCCATGGGCTATATTTTCTTGGAACCACTTTTCCCTGCTTTAACTGCCCAAACTTACTATGGAAATTATAATTTCAGCTCCTCACTTTGAAGTGGCCAAAGTTCTTCTAATCTCCTGGATAACACAGGCTTTCACATTCTTACCACTCACTATCTCTGTACTGGTTCCAGATCATGATTATTTCTTTGTTTAGTTGTTGTTTGTTTTTTTGTTTTTCTTTTTGTTTTGTTTTGGGGTTTTTTTGCTATTTTTTGACCCTTAGAAAATTGTATTACTTCCTATGAAGCAAGAGATATATTAAAATATGTTTTAACCAGAATCACATTAGTACTCTAGCAGAAGAACTCTCAAAGTGTTGTTTTTCATTATGCAAAAAGAGGAATATTTTATGTATTTTATTACTCTTTCTGAAATGGCTATAGATCTCTTATAGATAACAGCAATGTCATATATGCTGTCGTCTTAATGTTAGCACACTTCCCCACAAAAACAGTTGACATGAACTGAACTACAAATGAATTAATCAAGGTCTATTTGAAATCTCTTCACAATAGCCTTTAACATATCAAATAGTAGCTAAAATTCACTAAGTATTTAAATGTGACAAACAATGTTCCAGGTAGATGGTATGTAATATCTCAGTTAAGCCTTTGTAATATGTGTATGACTAGGTACTAACCATTTTCCCATTTTACAGATGAGGTAACACTGAGAGAGCTAAATAAATTGCTTAACACTAAACCTTGTAAGTAGTCCCAATATGGCCAATTTTTTGGTCTATTGGTCCTGGAGCCACTTGAAGGCGCTGCTGATGACCCCCACTGAGAGAATGCCCGCATCTACACAAAGATGTATATTTATTTATGCTTACATAATTGTAAGCATAAATAAATAGATAACTACATAAATATGAACATGAACACACATACCCAGTACACACACCTTTCTATGTAGCCTTCCTTCTTAAATTATTCTAGTAGGATTCTGCCATGCAGACTTCACTCAAATGGAGTAGTATTGAGCATTCTGTACCCTGTTAGCACTTGCAGGAAATATTGGGGGAACATTGTGTACTTGAGAAAAGCTATCACCTTTGAGTTAAACCTAGAGGTGTTCCTGTCTTCTGATAGCAGAATTCAGTGCTTAGAGGGAAGGCCCCCAAATTTTCTTCCTAAGCAATGCATCCTTGGGACAACTTTGTTTGATATGTTAAAATAATTTATAAACTGGAATTTTTTTTTCTATCTCCATAACAATACGATCAAGTCAATTTCAGAACAATATTAGCAGCTACTCCATATAACACTTTTTCTTGCTCTTTATTTAATTAATTAATTTATTTATTTGACAGACAAAGATCACAGGTAGGCAGAGAGGCAGGCAGAGAGAGAGAGGAGGAAGCAGGCTCCCTGCTGAGCAGAGAGCTCAATGCGGGGCTCGATCCCAGGACCCTGAGATCATGACCTGAGCCGAAGGCAGAGGCTTTAACCCACTGAGTCACCCAGGTGCCCCTCTCTCTCTTTATTAGGAAAAAAAAAAGTATAGAACCAAATGGTACAGCACTGACTAAGAACATGTGTTGAGACTGTCTGGGCTTAAAATCTTAGCTTTACCACTTCTGTTTTTGGGCTAACTTACACTCTTGGTGCCTCAGTTTCCTCATGAATATGATAAGATTCTTAGAAGAATCTCATAAGAATTTTGTGAATTTTAAAGGTGAGTAAATATAACTGAAGGAAGGAAGGAAAGAAGGGAGGGAGGACTCCAGGATCTGATACATAATTATCACACTGTATATAGTTTTTATTTTATTTTTCTATCTTTAGCCAATCTGACCTGCTCATTTTCAAATGGGTACTCTTTGCAAATGGATAGCTATAAATACCCTTCTTTAGAGACCTTATAAACTATGATTAACATTTGAAAAGAGTTTTCTGATTCCTATGAAAAGTCTTACTTTATGATTATGAATATGTATTAGGTACCACATGTTTGCTAATTTTGTCTAAAAGTTGAATATCTCAAGTTACATTTTATAGTCCTTTATCTTCTCATTATGCATCCTGAAAAGGTATTATTTTCTTCTTGAATAAAAGGCTCTGAGGAATATTGAAATTCTAATTTTGTATGTACGCTGCAAAATCCTAGAATTTAAAAGAGGTTTATAATAAACTTAATGTATTTTTGAAATATCATAATTAAAAGGCATTGTACACCTCTTTTGCCTACTCAAGAAGTATGTACTGAGCTGTCTTAGGAAGTTCAGTCTATGTATAATAGTCTGAATCGAGAAGTAACACTTGAAAGCAGATATAAAAGTTAAGAAGGGAAAAAAAGAGGACAATCAATAAGAAACCACTCACTGTTTCCTACTTTAAGATAATTTTGTCTTTTATAAGTGTCTGCAAAGTGTTAGAAACCAAAGCATATAATTTTGCAGTTGGCAGATAATAGTGTACCAAACTCTTGGAATATCACCAGGAGTGTCTGTCAAGTTTTTTCATTGAAACTTTACAGAAATATGGACTCAAATGAGACCTCAAGCATTTCTTTTATATTGGATGAATAATACGGTCTCAGTAATTCAATAAAGGATTACTTTTGTACAATGTTGTGTACAGTATGAATTATAGTGTGAGAGATTAGACCCAGAAAGGTAAGAGACACATTTAGGAGGTGTCTCTTTGTCTCATGTTACCATGAGGTAAAAGAAGCACTGATGAGAAAAGATGGAGACCCAAAGCCTACTGCAAAACCCCTTTTATCTTGAATTTTGTAGGAATTGACGTTATGTTGTTAGAGAGAAAGAATGAAAGAGAGAGAGAGAGAAACTGAAGTAATTGAAAAGATTATAGTGACTTATAATTATTCCTTAAGCTTCAAAATGATTTGATTTGGGGGGTATTTGGGCCTGAGCTCAAGCCTGGCATGTGTGACTCATTAGCTGAGTAACAATGGATAATGACGTTCCCTCAAACATAAAATGGGAATAATGGTATTCATCCAAATGGATGATTATACAGTTCTAAGTGTGTGAAAGTGCTTTGTGAATTCTTTTTTTTCTTTTTAAGATTTTATTTATTTATTTGACAGACATCACAAGTAGGCAAAGAGGCAGGCAGAGAGAGAGGAGGAAGCAGGCTCCCCACCAAGGAGAGAGCCCGATGCGGGGCTTGACCCCAGGACCCCGGAATCATGACCTGAGCAGAAGGCAGAGGCTTTAACCCACTGAGCCACCCAGGTGCCCCGCTTTGTGAATTCTTAAACTACACAGGTGAAATGAAGGAACCCAGTATCCATAGCTACCTCTTATGAATCATGAAAATTTGCCCCAGAAGGACGCTGAAAGTACATGAATCTTGTTTTCTTGACTACTTTCTCCATTTAGTTATTTCATTAGGATTAATTCCTGGGACTGAAATCATCTGTTAAGAATAAACATCATCATGTTCTTACTATATCTTGTTGTATTATTTCCACTGTGATTAAGCCAGTTGTTGAAGCTAGAAGTGGCTTATAATTTTACCAGTTTCTCAGCTACCTCATCAAACTTGGGCTTTAGTGTTTATGTTTTTCTGATTTTTATGACTACCAGAGTCACCAGCGATGTTTTAATTTATATGCTTTTGGTGAATAATATTTACAATTATTTTAAACTCTATGCATTTTCTTCTCTTTAAATTATCTGTCCAATTACTTTTCATTTTTTATTTACTAATATCTTGATCTTATTCATAGACACTAATAAAACATCTACTAAGTGAATTATTTGAATTAATGTTTTATTAACTATTAAAATCTCTCATATTTGATCATTAACATTTTCTAACATTAACAGAAGACTTACATTGATAAGATAATTAATAAAAATAAACATTTTCCCAATCACATTTAGTATTAATATCTTCCTACTCCATTTTCTTTTTAATTTGTTTTGTTACTTTTATGTATATTTAATCTAACTATATATCTATAATTTTATATATGTATATATAATTTTCCTTTGTAATTTTTTGTCTTCTGTTTCAAAGTTGAATACAGTTCTTCACAGAGCTAGTACATATCCACTTCTCCTTTCACCTGAGTTATTTTTTTCGGAAGATATATTTTATCAATATTTGTCTTTTTAAATCATCTGGAGTTTATTTTGAAATGTGGTAGGAAAAGTATGGTTCTGGACTGCCTGAGCACCCTTCATTGATCTTTTACCTTCCTCAGCTTCTGTGACTTGCTCTTTCCTGGTTCTGTTTCTCCTAATCTGACTCCCTTCCTCCTTCCCTTTTTCCCTCCCTCTCCCTATCCTTCCTTCCTTGTCTCCTCTTCCTGCATAAATAAATATGAGTCGTTACCTTGAATCATTTTTCAACTTTTCTCCCCATGTTATGTTCCTGAAGGACTCATCTCCTCACACTTCCGGGCACCTTTTTCAATTTTTTTTTTTTAACAATTGAAATGCAAGTACAAGACATGGCCCTGAATGTTCCGTGTATATTATTATGTGTAATCTTTAAAACAACTTGCTAGGTTGTTCATGGCTGTGCTTTTACGCATAAAATGGTAACTCTAGAATCTACGTGATTTGTCCTGTAACATAAGGCTAGTAATGGTGATGCCTAGAAAGATTCCCAGGGTTTGTTAAACTTTAAAGCCTTATCTTAATTTTCATGCTGTATTGCCTCAGTCACCTAGTCTCTCCATTACTCTCAAACTCTGGTCATTCTCTACCCCCTCCCTCCATCTCTTCTCTTCTTTCTTCTTTTTTTTTTTTTAATCTCTTTCTCTTTTTCTCAGCAGTGTCTCTCAATCCATCCCTTCCCTCTCATTTCTCACTACATAAATTCCACTAACAGTTCACTATATCTTTAACTAATGCATAGACTACTCTTTACCAACCACCATCCTTCATATATATATATATATATATATATATGTATATATATATATATATATATATATATCGAGAGAGGAAAGTGAGGGAGATAGAGAAAGGAAGAGAGAATATAGAATATTCTAATATTCTTGGTATGATATTTGACCATTACTAATAGCCAAATTTTCCAGTGCCTCAACATTCACTCCCTTCAGTAATATCTTGTGCCTTTGTTAAATTAACTTCTTACGCTTAGTTCCTGCTCCAAAATTTTCCATCTGTACCAATTGCTAATAATATATAACTAGCTCTAGTTTGGTGGATCCTATATTTCTGAGAATGCACTTTTATCCTCCCAGCCTGCCTGCCTGCCTTCCTTCCTTCCTTCCTTCTTCCTTTGTGATGCTATTAAAGATCACTGTTTCAGGTCTTCTGTTGTGGAGGCTAATCTGACTTTGCCAACAGTGGCATGAGAGTGGACAACAGAGAGCTCTAGTTTGTTTGGTCCCTATTTAGTCAAATTCTAGATTGTTTTATAGCCCATAGGGGTCAAATTTAGCCATTTCTGGTAGTCTGTTTTTGTCATGAGTCTCCTCTTCTTATTTTTAAGACTTTGAATTCAGAGAAGCTTCTGGATAGAAAGACCCATGAATATACCCAGTCCCACATTTTTCCTGCTTCTGAATTATTTATCTGCTTTTGTAATTATAAGCCTAATACCTCTGCATGGACTTTGTAAGAACCTGAGCTTTTTAGTCAAGAAAATTATAATACTTAAACTGTAGTTAAGCACATGGAAGTGCTAAAAAAAAATGATACTGAGCAGGGGTCTGGCTGGGTCTTCATAACACACTAGCTGTGAGGCCCGTAGGAGTTCTAAGGCTCGATCACACAGAACTTCTGTGTCCTCAGCCATGTGGTACAGCATTACATTTGCTCACCTGTGTACTTCATACAGTGTGATTCCAAGCAAGAAAAACATTCATTATGTATACGATATTGTTCAACTGAGGAGAAAAAATGTTCTTTGTGATATGACTATATCTTTGTGATACGACTGTATATGAGATATGATCTATAGATATAGATATATATTTTAATACTTTATGCACTTGGCACATTTTATTTTATTTTTGAATTTTCTTCAATTCTACATTACATTTGTGCCTACCAAGAGTTGGATAATCACCCCCTCAAATGCATATTAATTAAGGCATCCTGGTTATTTATGAGTTAACTGTTTTTGTCCATCTTGTTGTATTAAAAAGTTATGCTCAACATTTCTTTCATAAAAAGGTAATTTAACTGGCTTTTCTTACAGTTGCCACCCATGCTATGGTATTGGTGTATATTGGCTGATGGAGTTATGGAGGCTGAGAAGTCCCATGACCTGTCATGCAAGCTGGAGACCCCGGAAGGTAGTATAGGTCAAAGGCATGAAGGTCAAAGAAGGGGACAGGAGGTGTAGATTCCAACTGAGAACTAAGAGCAGAGTACAGGGGAAGACTGATGTCTCTGCTAAGCAGTCAGGTGGGGAACCAGCAAATTCTTTCTTCCTCCATCTTTTTTTGTTTTTATTCAGGCCTTCAGTACATTGGATATTGCTCATCCATATAGGTGAAGACAATCCACTCTACTCAGTCTAGTGATTCAAATGCTAATGTCTTCCAGAAACAAGCTCACAGAAGTAATACTTAACCAAATATCTGGGCATGCTGTGATCCAGCCAAGTTGACACATAAAATTAACTCTCCTAATTGGTAAATAAATAACAAAAACAACAAAAGACATCAAGAAGATAATAGGTCTAGAAATTAGGAGATTACTGGGGTTGTCCAGAAGAAGACTCTAGTCTTATGTGCAAAACAAGTCAGGTTAGAGCTATAGGGAACAGGTGTGAGGGGCAGAGGTCTGGAAGTTTGAAGACTAAAACAAGATGTTTAAAAATTTGAAGTGAAGAAATAATGATAGAGATTTTAGTTCTATTGTTAATATGCAGAAAGGTCCTTGGCAAGATTTGGACTGAATGATTTCAAATGTACCTTCTAATTCTAAAAAGCAATGGATGATGGGGCAACTGGGTCCACGTGACCTTCTAAGATTCATCCAGATTTCCTTGTTCCTACCTCTTTCTGGCACTGATCACATATACCTCATTTCATGCCTGTGTGAGTCCATGCTTTTTCTTGCTTAGATCCTACACAGTCTTCATCTTGACCATCCCTCAGGCATCTACCACAGCACCAAACACAACCCTGTATACGTTGTCACACTCAGCGAAGGCAGGTTGATTCCTTTCCCTGGTATTTCCTTCCCTAAAGAATCATAAACCCAACTGCCCTGCAGCATTCTCTTTGGGGATGGAAACAAAAAGAAAAAATCAGTATCTAAAGGCAGAGAAGAGAGGTCAAGAACTCAATGTAAAAGGTTATCTGGCATAATACAATGAAGAGCCCATGTTCTACCCCACAGTGGATGGGGACCCTTGACCTTGTCTAGATTCCATCTTTTTAACAGTTTTAATGGATACATATTAACTGAAATTAAATTCTGTCAATTCAGTTGACATTTGTTGCCTTAATGATCAGGAGGCCTTCAATATTAAAAAGCAAATGTAAGACTGAATGTTTTTGATATGCTAGCAAATATTTCAGTCTCATTTTTTTCTTTTCATATCAATATTTCAGAATTACTATTGCCATAAAAAGATCTTTTTAAAACCTCAAACAAATAAGTGGTTAAAGTATATACTCCTAACTTTTTTGATGCTTTCGTAAAAATATAAGGGATTATTTTTACATTTAGATAAAATCTTTTGACCTGAAAATATAGTGAATTTAAAGTGATCTACTAACAATATCCTCTTGATCTATAAAAGCATTTTAACATTTATTTAAGTGACCTTTCTAAATAATGGAATGTTTTGACCAACTTGATAAGGATGGCTGATTCAGCTTTTAGAATACCAAAGATTAATTTTAGCTGTCAAAATTTCACAATTTCATTGATAAAGGATCTTCTGTAAGTCGCATGCTTTGGTTTTGTTTTTTGGGTTTTTTTTTTTTTTTTTTTTTTGCCAAACCACTTGCTCAGTCTATTGTTTTTAATATGTAGGTAAAATTTTAATACTTTATAATTTGAGATAAAATATTTTCTACAGCAGTTGCTAGATCTCTTCACACACGGCTTGAAAAAACTTAGCTGAATAAGAATCAGAAAAGTTATAAAATCAGGGAACTTTTGAGATTATCTGCTTTTGACATTATTATAATTAAGGGGAAATGGACTCAGGGAAATTATACTGCTTGTTTAGATCGTAACAGAGACAAGAACTCAGGCCTTCTGACTCACAATTGCTTTTTTGGTATGGGGGGGAGGTCATGTAGTATCCATAAAGTCCATTCTGTAGACATTTTATCATATATTATGTATCTTTACAAATTATGCTACTTCCTAAAAGCTGTATTTATGTGAAGTAAGTTATCTTTCTAGCTGATTTAGAATTGTAAACATTTTGTATATTATAAATAGGTTTAGAAATCAGATAATCCATAAAAATTTTATGGAGTTAGAATGTTAATCAGTGGTAGTTTTGGCCAACTAACAAAACTGGTCAAAACTCTAAGTCCCTCCTAAAAAACAGTACTGATTAATGTCTCCAATAATAAAGGCTGGATTGAAGAAAAATTTTAAATTAATTTCTGTAGATTTTCACAATTTTCTACAATTGTTGATCTCATACATAGTCATCAATAAATAAGCAAGCATATGGCAAATATTACTTCTCCAGAGCACTTTTCACATTCTCCTAAGGCTCCTGGGAACAACATCATATTATAGCAGAACTTGTTTGTAATATGGGGCCAAATCTGCAAACTTAGATAAACTCAACATTAAAATTTAGTGTTTAGCCAGAGACAGAGAGAGAATGAGAGTGTGTGTGTGTGGTCCTCACAACAAAGAGAGAGAGGGAGTGAGGGAGTGAGGGAGAGAGAGGGGCAGAGAGAGAATCTTAAGCAGGCTCCACGCCCAGTGAGGAGCCCAACATGGGCCTCAATCTCACAACTCTGTGATCATGACCTGAGCTGAAATCAAGGATTTGGATGCTTAATTCAAGGGGCTACCCACACACCCCTGTTTTGCCCTTTTTTGCAGGTGGGAAACCTAAGGTTTGGGGGTCGTTTTATTCATCCATAGTCCCACAATGGCAGAAACAGGAGCATCATCAGTCCCTTTTTATAATGATGCTTCCCTCAAATCCTTAGAGAATTCTTTTTCAACCTCAAATTCCCTGAGTCCTTATCTATGCCTATCAGCACACTTCTCACACTCCATTGTAATTATGTGAAACTGTGCATTTCCCCCCTTAGACTATGTAATTCTCAACCAAGAACCAAATCTTATTGCATGGGTGTCCTCCTTCACCTGACATGGTATCCTCGACTGTGGACCAGGTATCCGTACATGGTTCTGAAGGGGATGATTCGTTTTCCTTTGGCTCTTCTATGTGGACTCTGGATAGTGCAGAGTAAGATTTATTTCCATAATAATATTAATAACATAATAGTATACTATGTCCATGTATTGTGCTTTTATTATGTATCGACACTTGACTGAGCACCTAAAATGGATAATCTTTAAAATGGATTTTCTTGGGTGCCTGGGTAACTCAGTTGGTAAAGCAACTGCCTGCGGCTCAGGTCATGATCCCGGAGTACTGTGATCCACTGGGAGCCTGCTTCTCTCTCTGACCTTCTCCTCTCTCATGCTCTCCCTCAAATAAATAAATAAAATCTTTTTAAAAAATGAATTCTTTTATTGATTTCTCACAATGACCCATACAATAGGCATTACTTTAGTATATTTGTTTTGTTAGTTAGCTTTTCTCCCTCCCCTGGGGCTAGAAGACTCCTGTTATAGAACTTCAAGTTTCTCAATTCTCCTCAGTTCATTAGACATTTAGATGCATCTGTTATCATCATGTTAATTAAATATAAAGAAACTTGATTTATGCTGCCTCAAGCTCATCACAAGGACTAAGGAAGTTTCCAATCCATGCACAAATTGGATTGTTCAGTTCAATCAATTACTCAGAAGAAAATACCAAAGAAGATCAGAGACAAAGGGATATGGGCATTTGTCAGACAGACTTGCATCCCAGTCTTGAATATCTATGACCTTACACAAGATTTGTACTTACTTTGAACCTCAATTTCTTCAGTGGTAAAAATGTTAAAAATTTTTTTCCTAAGAGGTGTGATAAATTAGATCTAGCTAAATCCACAGTGTAGGATTTAGAAATTTGCATCCAGTATCATTAAATGTCATTTTTTAAATCTGTTTCCCTTTTGTACAAAAAAAAAAATTATTTGGAATTTTAAAAAAAAATCAATACTCCAAAAGAGCCTAGGTTCCCAAGATTTCTTTAAATTTTTTTTAAAAATTTATTTGTCAGAGAGAGAGCACGAGTGAGCACAGGCAGACAGAATAGCAGGCAGAGGCAGAGGGAGAAGCAGGCTCCCTGCCCAGCAAGGAGCCCGATGCGGGACTCGATCCCAGGACGCTGGGATCATGACCCGAGCCGAAGGCAGCTGCTTAACCAACTGAGCCACCCAGGCGTCCCCCCAAGATTTCTTAACACAGTTTTCTTTTTCCATAAAAATGGAGCTGAAGTTCTCTGATACAGAAAGAAAAGATCATGAAAGAGTGCTACTATGTTTTGTTTAACTTTTGAGAAAAGATGAAGACATGGTTGAAAGAGGTTAAGATTTTTTTTCTCCACTACTTTATGATCTGTGACCCTTTCAGCCTCTTACGTTCTCTAGTTCATGGTTTCATTCAGCTAGAAAGTGGTGAAGAAAACTTGTTCTCTTTAATTTTTCTCAATCATTACGAGGATGGGTGAAAAAAGCCCTTGAAAATAAAAGGTGCCATACAACATTATTGTGTTACATAAGAGACATGTGATTAAAATATGCAGAGCTCAATAAATATTTAGGAAAAGAGTACTCTAAAAATATCTGGTGCAATCCCAAGTGGCAGCTCTTGGCCTTAATCCATTAAGGAAGAGCATACCTAGAATTGATGAAATTCTAGAACATAGGTGAGGTTCAGTGGGGGAGGTCCGGAGCCAATGACCAAGAAAGAATTCTTGAGACATCTTTGGTGCAAAATGGTGGTTTATTAAAGCCCGGGGACAGGACCCATGGGCAGAGAAGAGCTGCTGCCCTGGGGATGTGAGGAGTGGTCTATTACATACTTGTAAATTGGGGAGGAGATTAGGGATGATGTAAGTCTCTAAGGAATTTTGGAAGCAAGGTTTCTAGGACCTTGAGGGGCTAACTATTGTCTGGGGAAAAGGTTATTCATTACCAGTAATAAAATCTTTTTGTGAGACCCTTTAGATGTCTATCAGTGGCCCACATGCTTGGGAATGATTGTCAGCACTATCTTGGAGGTTTAGAGATAAAGTTTCCAAAGGAGTTGTTACAGGATCCTGGCTGGGGGTAGGGGTTTGGTCAGGCTAGGATTGTTCTTTGCCCTTAGCAAAGCCTTAAGATGGGGGTAGTTGGGTCCCTAGAAGAGAGTCACTCTACCTGTTTTAAGGGCTTGTCAGTAGGTAAGGAAATTTAGTAATTTTTCTTCTGCCTCTCTTTCCCACATCAGAATCACACTCCATTCAAGGTTCTGGGCACACTAAATTTGGGGAAAGCCAAATAGCATAAGTGAAGTTTTACAGCACTCTAGAGAGAGCTTTTGCAGGAAATAAGGAACTCTCAACTTGCATATGACCAAGGAGAGAGACTTTCTCTAGATGTTCCAAAGACTTCTGTGAGTATAGTGTTACATTTTGGAAGGAATGGTGGGAACAGCTGCGAAGAAGTAAAAAGTATACTTCATATGTATAGGCAATGTAAAGCATGCCCCAAATCAAGTTTAACAAAAAGTTAATATTTGTCAAATATGGTATTTTACTACATATATCTTCACTTTGTACTATATATACTCTGTTTCTTTTGCGTATCTGAGATATTTAGTCATTTTAAATTGATTTTCCATCAGATTATATGGCATACTACAGCATGGATGAAGATGATTAGGGCTCACTATGCGAAAGTTAACTATATAAGGCGAGAGTGAAACATAAGCAATGCTCTCACTGTCTGGTAGAGAGGGAGGCCTTCTTCATGGAGCCATGCAGGGTATACCCTGCAGAAATCAAGGGATACTATTCATGTAGATTATCATGGGACTTGTTTCCCTGGTATTGTTCCACTCATCAGCCTTAGAAGGAAAGATGAAGTAGAGGAACACAAATAACCAAAGTGTCATTTAGAAATTGGGGTGAACTAAGTGGGCAGGACCAGTTTCATGAATGTGACTTCTGAACTCAGGCTAGAGAGAGAACTAGAATTTGGGTAGGCAGATGATTAGAATTTGGGGTACAGAAGAGAGACAGACTTTCCAGGCAGATGTAATTATAAAGGCAAAGTTATAGAGTTGAGAATATCGATGATTTATGCATCCCTCCACTTCTGAATTTGTCCAGTACAGTTACCTGGAATAACTCCAAATCTCAGGAGATAAAAATTGTGCCCAGACTCACTTTTCGCTCTCCTTCACAGCCCTGTTTTCCCTTCTTCTGTCCACCAGTCTCTTTGTGTGAGTTTCATTGAGCACTTTTACACTAAAGTCTTAAGAACTTAAGGTCTTATTTCTGTCACTCATTTGCCTTCCAAAACAGGACTATGCAGAAGAATGGTGCTTTCAGGGATAGAGCACCCGCACCAGAAAAACCTTTATGTAAGTGGTTTCAGTTTCTTCCCATCAAATACACAAAGTCTATAAAATACAAACTCCATAGCATGACTTTCAGGCTCCTAATGAACTGTCCCATTTCATCAAATTCTGTCCTATTCACCATATACTACAGGCACTTTACTGCCTGCACTTTCTTCCTCTCCTGGACTGACCCATCCAAGTAGGGGTGGGCCAGGAGCCCACAATTTATATGCAAATAGGGCTTAATTACAGTCTTTGCCATTTACCACAGCTGTAATTTGGGTAAATTACTTCCTTAGGGAGTTTGGCTGTTTCTTTGCAAATGAGATAAAGTATTTAAGGTTAAGGGTGATTGGTATATTAAAATGAAATCAATGCAAAATGCTTAGAGGATTTTCTAGAGATATCAAACTCTCAATAGAGTTAGCTCCTTCTTTTTCTCATTCACCTTTGAAGAAGTCCTTTGCTTTTGTTCATTATTGAATGGATTGTCTTTCCTTCCTCCTTACCCCCAGGGCCCCAGCTACACCAGTTTTAAAAGATTTAACCCACACCTTGGGTCCAGCCCTTTTCACATTAGAAAGTAAGGCTTTTTCCCCCTCTGTTTCTCTAGCGTTTCTTCTCTTTACAGTTATTAACTGCCTTCCTCAAATTCGAAATACATTATATTGGCTTCTGGATCTAAACTGTTCATTTTGCAGTCTGCAAAGGCTCAACTCACAATAAAACACACAGTATTTAGGAAAGTTTTAAATAAAATGCATACACAGATTGAATAATTTAGGTAAAGGAAATGATTCCTTTATTTGTATCTTTATTGCCACAATAACACCATTGTGTTAAGGCCTATGTACCTACAAGTTGTGATTCTGCAAAGCAGAGATTGTTACGCCTTTATATGCCTATATTGTCCCAAACTGGGACATGAACCCAAACATTTGAGGAAACTTAATACGTGAGGTCATTAAGAGAAGTGGTTTCCGCTATTACTGGTTATGAGCATACAGTGGATTGCTGGGGCATTTTCATAATCAGATCTTAATGCTGAGGAAGCACTCAACTGATCATGTATGCCTACATAAACATAAAGCAGCTCCCATGTGTGTGGGGCTGAAAAAAATCATAGCATATGAAAGGAAGAAGTCATCTTGAACATCTTCCAAGTTTTATTTATTTTTTCGCCTGTGGAAAATATAACATAAGACAATATTGAAAACCATTTTGTAATAAAAATCCCTTGTGCATTTGTTTTGCATATCACATTCTGGTCCTTGACCATAGATATAAATATTCCGTAGTTTCAAACATAAACATAGTACATCTGTCATTTGGCATATTGCTTTTTATTCCATAATTTTGTTTTAGTATTTTCCTTTTGTTTTTTCATACATTTGCTTTCTGTCAGTGAATATTCTAGGTGTTGTTAGAGACACAATGGTGAAGAAAGCATTCATGGTATATACAACTTAAACATACCTATATGCACATAGTATATAGGTATGCATATATTAAACAATTAAAGAAAATAGAGTTTCTATTAGTAAGGAGGAAATGGGGAGTATCTTTCAACAGGTATTTAATAGTACCTCTCATGGCCTTTCTCTTTGCCACAAAAATGAATACCTTTTTTACTTTGCACACGTGTCAATAACGCTTTCACCTCATAGCTTAAAAAGAGAGAAAATACCGAGTTGCTGCCATGAACGGCTTTCACCCAAAAGTCAAGGCATCTCTGGAGAGTGTTACTATTCTCTTTAGAAAGTTACCTGTTTCTCTGGCTAGAAATTAAGTCATCCACCTTTAGATGCCCAGTATAAGATGGCACAGAAGGAGCACGACATCTGCCAAAAAGAAGGAAGCCCGTTCCCAAAAGGGAGATTGGAAAATGAAAAACACAGTAGTCATTGGGAATTGACATGTACCATAACCCTGTGAATAAGGAAAGTCTGGATTCTTGGTCATGAAAGGAGAGTGAGTTCTCAGCTCAGCCAATCATGGAGCAGCCCCTGATTCTGTTCTCTAAAATGATTCACTCGGTTTATTGTCCTCCACTGTCCTGGTTCTACCTTCCAAGTGTCTCCCCTATTATTCTCTTTCATGGCCTAATCTGAGATGGATGATTTCTAGAAGAAGCACATGCTTAGGAATCTACTTCCTGGTGTCTAAATTCAGAAATACGTGGATTACCTTAATAGGTAAACAATTGAGGGTTTTGTGAAACAGATTTTAGGTTTCTTTAGCATTTGAGTTTCATTGTAATTTAGTGTGCTCCTGGTCATGTGTTTCCTGCCAATCTCATGCAATAGCGGCAGCCAGGTATTTTATGATCTTGTATTAACATGAGATTTCCTCCTTTTAGTCATATTTCCTTATAGTTTGTGAACTTTATTGCTAAATGTTCTGCTTCTCTGGCAGAAATGGAAAATTAAGGGGTGCCTGGGTGGCTCAGTCATTAAGCATCTGCCTTTGGCTCCCGTCATGATCCCAGAGTCCTGGGATCCAGCCCCAGCATCAGGCTTCCTACTAGGCAAGGAGCCTGCTTCTCCCTCTCCCACTCCCACTGCTTGTACTCCCTTTCTCACTGTCTCTCTCTCTGACAAATAAATAAGTACAATCTTTAAAAAAAAAAAAAAAAAAGAGGAAAATTAAGTTTTCCAGCTCTGTAAGACTCCAAAGCATCCATTTTTATTGTATATCACAAAACACTTCCCTAGAAAAGCTATATATTACTTCCTTCTTGATTTTTTTTTGATGAGTCATCTTTATCTAAATTTTGTCTTTTCTTGGAGGACTACTAAAATAAAAAGAATCAGTCCTCATATGGAAGCACTCTGATTCGATATTACACACCTAAGGAATAGGTAACGAGTAACTTTTTTACAAGCTCATAAGGACTGTCATCTCCCAGGCCTGAAATTGGGTTATCAGTGCCCTGTGTGCCATACTAGAGTTTTGCACATTTTTTTCTGTGGAAGACCCAGTAGTAAATACTTTGTGTTTTGCTGACCATATGGTCTCTGTTGCAACCACTCAATTCTGACTTGTAGCATGAAAGACCTATAGTCAATATGTAAACAGGTGCACATGGCTATAGAGCAATAAACTTCATTCACAAAAACAAGTGGCAAGTCAGATTTGACTTGCAGACCATAATTTATTGACCCCCCCCCCACTCCAGCTCCTTCACTCTTTTTTTTTTTTTTTTTTTTTAGATTTTATGTATTTATTTGACAGCGAGAGATCACAAGTAGGCAGAGAGGCAGGTAGAGAAAGGGAGAAGCAAGCTCCCCACTGAGCAGAGAGCCGGATGCGGGGCTCGATCCCACGACCGTGAGATCATGACCTGAGCCGAAGGCAGAGGCTTAGCCCCCTGAGCCACCCAGGCACCCTCCTTCACTCATTTAATTCCACATTTTAGTCTGTTACCATCAACCCCCTGCTATTCCTAAATAAATTCTGATTTGACAATAATAGGAAACCTAATTCAAAACAGTTTCAACAATGAGGACCAATCAGTTTCTCACATAACCAGCAATTCCAAATAGGGCTCCTTTAGGATTGTTTAGTGCACCCATTTACCATCACTATCTCAGTGTTGTCAGCAAAGATCCAGGTTCTATACTTCTGTCTGCCCTTCCATTTCCAGAGTCCTGTTCTCATCCTTAGGCTAGTGTACCTCAGAATCACAAGATACCTACAGCAAGCCCTGCAGTTATACACACACTCATATCCCACTGTAAAAAGTCTTCCTTATATCTCCTTTTCACAGTGAGAAAATTTCCACTTAATGCTCAGTAGCATATTTCCTTTCACTCTCCACTGATATAAATGGCGTCACATGCTCCCTTATAAGAAGTCGCAGTTAAAGGAAATGGTATTACCACCAAAGGCTTGGATAGAGTCACCTTCTTTGAATGAGTGGATGTCTGAACAAAATCTAGGTCCTGATTACAGTGATACAGGAAATGGATTTTTGGGGTAAAAGACCAATAATGTAAAAATATACTTAGAGATGTTTGTGAATTATTTCCTTTGTAAAATCTAGCAAAAGGGAAGTTAACTAATCAAATATTGTGTGTATTTTTATTGTTCATGTTTACATTTTTCCCCAAAAAGTTGAAAGAATGCACTTGGATAAGAAGAGTAGATTAGTTAAGCAACAATCCTTCCAATATTTCTACTCAGTTATTCTAATTTTTTTAGTTTTATAAACTTTTATTATGGAAAATTCCAAATAATATAAAAGTAGACAGAATCATATAATGAATACCTATGTACACATACTCAGCTCTGACATTATCAACTCCATCAAACATGTCCTATCTGTATCCTTATTCAATTCTACCATCCATTGGATTAGTTTTTGTCAATATATCATGTTTTATTTAGTAAATATTTCAGTATACACCTCTAAACTTTAAGAAATTTTTAGGGGCACCCAGGTGGCTCAGCCAGTTAAGCATCTACCTTCTGTTCAGGTCATGATCCTAGGGTCCTGAAATGGAGCCCTGGCATCGGGTTCCCTGCTAGGAAGGGAGCCTGCTTCTCCCTCTCCCTCTGCTGCTCCCCTGCTTGTGTACTCTTTCTCTCTCAAATAAATAAATAAAATATTTAAAAAATTTTTAAACCAAACCCAACATATTATTACAATATCTTTAAAATTAGCATCCTTAATGTCAGGATACTAATATCCAGTTCTTATTTAGATTTCATGAATTGTCTCATAAATTGATTTTGGTAGTTGTTCAAGTCAGAATCTAAAAAGACTCAAACACTGTAATTGTCTGATGTGTTTCTCAGATTTCTTTTAATGCTTTGGGTCTTCACATTCTCATTTTGTCTCTTGCTGTTTATTTGATGGACAATTAGATTTTTCGTATAGATTTATCTATATTTTTAGATTTTGCTGGTTATATTCCCTTGGTGTGAACATGTGCCTTGGCTTCCTGTAGTTTGTGTAAGATTTAGAAACATGATCAGAAAGTTAGATTTAGAAACATGATCAGATTCAGATTCAATCTTTGTTGAGAGTATCTCATAATTGACATAGTACATTTCCATCAGGAAGCACATCACATAATACATGGTTTTCACTCTATCTCTGAAATAATAGCAGTCATTAGTGATCATTGTCTTGATTTATTATTTCACTAAGACAATATTTTATGCTAAAGATGTAGAAATGGAGGTTCAATTAAGTTCAGTTACTTATACAAGAGGAAGTATGGCAGTTCATCAGCAAATATTTTTGGCTTTAACTTCAAAATTTAGCTTGAATGGGACCTTTCTATACCTTCTGCCTCACCAACATATTAGTGCAACATCTGTTTTCTGTCACCTGGACTGCCTTTCTGTAGCATCTTGACTGTCCAGTTTCAAGCCTTATTTCTTCTCACCTATTTTCCACATAGTAGAGAGCAATCCTTCAAAACAACCATTAGACCAAGTCACTATCCCTAACCTTCTACTGATTTCCAATCTTACTTAGTTTCAAATTTTTACTTAAATTCTGGTTAGTATAACATATAGTGTTATACTGGTTCCAGGAGTAAGTTTTAGTGATTCTCCAATCTCACTTAGAATAAAAGGCAAACTCCTTTTATTTTAGATTTACAGGCTCCTACATTATATGGCTTCTGCTTTTGCCTCTACTTTTGTTCTGTCACTCTTCTGTTCACTGTTTTGCAGCCCCAGAGACCTCTTTGTTCTTCCTCGAATGTTTCAAGCACTTTCTAACTCAAGACCTGCACTGATTTTGCATTTGGCCTAGGATGCTCTTATCCCAGATGTTTGCATAATTCATCCCCACCATATTCTGATTTTTGCTCATCCTTTACCTCCTTAGATTAAATTTTTGTGGTGGCCCCATATAAAACTGTTTTACCCACCATTCTCTGTTCTCATATCCTGCCTTTGGTTTCTTTGCTGAGCACTTATAAATATCTGACATTACTCGCTTGTATTGGCAATCTTTCCCACTTACGAACAACGTGAAGGAGGGATTTTGTCTGTGTTGTTTATTCTTTTAATGTGATAGGACTAAAACAGTGCCTGTCATATAGTGGGTGCTCTGCAATGTAAATGTTTGAATAAAAGGATGAATGAATGAATCTGAAAAAGAAGCTACATTGAGTAACTCCCAGTCCTCATCAGTCCTTGTCCAGGTGACCCTATAACACTTTGGAAACTACGGTTTCCCAAGACAAATTTATTCCCTGTCTGATTTGTAGAGTAATTGCTGCTCTTACTGACTAAACCTTTCCCTGCATATGATTTTATTTAAAGAAAAAATAGGGGTGCCTGGGTGGCTCAGTCGGTTAAGCATCTGCCTTCAGCTCAGGTCATGATCTCAGGGTCCTAGGATTCAGCCCTGCATCTCCTCTGCCTGCTCAGCCAGAAGCCTGCTTCTCCCTCTCCCTCTGCCTCCTCCCCTCCCTGCTCAAGCTCTGTCTCTGTGTCTCTCTGTCAAATAAATAAATAAAATCTTAAAAAAGAGGAAAAAATATGTTGCATAGAATTAATGGAAACAAAGTTCCTAGACTGTAATGGAAAAATCTGGCAGTGTAGTGGCAGTAATAAGTGGAGCACTTGTTACTGTTAACTCAGTTAAAACTTTGTTTTTCGCTTGCTCTTCCTTATGACACTTCCAATTTAGTAAGGGGTTGGAGGGAGACTTATTTATGTAAGGCAATAATTATAATAACATAACCATTATCAGTGTTGTGATGAGACAGCTACATGGGGAAACAGTGATTTTATAGAAATACCACAAAAGATGACATACTTAAAGGTAAACCATAAAATTCCATGGCTTGTACAGTAGAATTAATTTTTAAAATCACATTGCTAATTCTTGGTAGATTTGATAATAGCCAGTGGCTAATTTGACTAATAAGTACTTAGTGTATGTGTATGGGTAGAGGGCGAAATCTAAAGTTATTAGGGGCAGTTCCCAATGTAAGTGTTTACCTCACAGTGGGTATTCAAAAAATGTTAGTTTTTTCTTCCCCTCATAGATGCTGTCTAGGTTTTTACTCTTCCTGTGGGGAAAAATAATCTACAAAGTGAAAAAAAGATGAGAAGAATTTAATTGGAAAAATGTTATTTGCTTTATGTTATCACCTGTATCATCAACAAAGTTCTGATGCTTGAAATAATCCATTTGTGGAATTCTCCTTCATCACATTTGGATGACGTCTCAATACTGCCTAGATCTTTTCTGAATTTGTCACCAGTTCCGTTCTCGGGATTATTTTCTTGAAGGTTCTGTTAAGGAAAATAGAAAGGAAGTATGTCTTCTTATTGATAAAGAAATTATAAATGAATGTGTGTTCATTTCTTTAGTTCTTTACCTTTACATGTTACTGTATTTGCTGACAAAACCCAATGACCAAACATGAATGAAAAACCATTGGGAAGACACTGACTCTCAGGATATTAGCGGCCAAGTCTGCACATATTCTTTATAGGTCAGTCTATCAAATGATGAAGGGAGAGTGCGATCACCCTCTATTCATGCCATATATCTGCACTAATGATTGAGACCAAATGATTCTGGCACAAAAGTTTTTTAAAGTTTTTATTTGAATTCCAGTTAGCATCCAGTTTAATATTAGTTTCAAGTATATAATTTAGTGATTCAACACTTCTATGCAACACTCGGAGCTCATCACAAGTGCACTCCTTTATCCCCATCACCTGTTCTACCCATCTTCCCACCTACCTCCCTTCTGGTAACCATTTTGCTCTCTGTAATTAAGATTCTGTTTTTGGTTTGCCTCTTTCTCTAACCCCCCTCCCATTCCCACTTGTTTTGTTTCTTAAATTCCACATATGAGTGAAATTCTATGGTGTTTGCCTGAGTTTTGAGACAAGTCCTAGCATGGGTAAGAACTACTTCTGCAACTTCAAGCAAATCATTTACTGTCTCTGATGATCAGTTTGTCAATTAAATGCACAGTTACATTATATCAGTACTTTTCAAATTTAGGAACACAAATGTGTGTATTAAAAATTCAGATTCTAGGGGCGCCTGGGTGGCTCAGTGGGTTAAAGCCTCTGCGTTCGGCTCCAGTCATGATCCCAGGGTCTTGGGATCGAGCCCCATGTCGGGGCTCATCGAGGGATCGAGCCCCATCTCTGCTCAGTGGGGAGCCTGCTTCCTCCTCTCTCTGCCTGCCTCTCTGCCTACTTGTGATCTCCATCTGTCAAATAAATAAATAAAATCTTTAAAAAAAAATTCAGATTCTAGATTCTTTTCTGAGAAACTTGGAGAAAAGCTGACAAACCTGCATTTAAATATACTTTAGTAGACCTCACACTAAATTATATTGGCTATCTAAAGGGTTTCCTCAAACTGCAGTTTCTAAAGGTGTTCTTTTTTTCATTTTCTTCTAAGTGCTGTATTTGAAAGTGGTATTTTTGCATTCTAAGACTCAATGGCATATTTAATAAGTAGGATCAAACATGGACTCCTCCTGGTGACTATGTTTCATCTCTCATGGCCTTTGCTGATAAACCTTTGAATGCAACTTTTAATATGGAATTGTTGTAAGAATTCCACAGGAGTCCCATTTTATCTTTTGATAGAATTTTCACAGAAAATCACAAGATTCTTAGAAAACTTTGTTGGTGTAGTTAGTGTTTTACATGAATTAGACAGAAAAAGAAAGATTTGGGGGTCTATGTGGCCCTATTGATCATACTGGCAAAGATTAGGTATATGACCAATTGTTAACTTTTAGGTGGTACTTTTTTGCAGGAAATGAAACATTAAGCCAGCCCAGAGTAAAATGCCTGTGTTTGTGTGTGTGTGTGTGTGTGTGAGAGAGAGAGAGAGAGAGAGAGATTGTGTATTGGGGTGGGGAGTTGGTATTGGTGGGTTGGTAGCAGGCATGTGTGTGTGGCTGACATATGGCAATATCTTGAGTTGTTACATTCATCCAAAATAAGCTTACTCTTTCCCTTCAAGTTTGTGATCGACTACAAAAATGACTATGTATGTTTTATAGAAATCAAGACTTGGTTTAATTTTCTTATATATTAGAAAATAGAAGATTAACTCACTTCTTTTATTAGACTGATTCATTTCCATAGAACTATATACACTATTATATGTATACATATAATTCATATATATATATGAATTAGAAAAAAGCTTGTATGAACTTATATGAGTCGAACATCTAACACTGTACATTGATCAGGAAAAACAAAGCCAACATTTTTCTAATTTAGTGTTCCAATTTGCTCCCTGAATATATAACAAACTTGTCTGCCCCTATGCCTTGGTTAATTTGTTCTATTTTATACACCCGGCTTTGCCCTCTGAAAATCACATTCATTCTTTAAGACCTAATTCAAATGACACCTTTTTTTCTTCTACTGCTGTTGCTGTCCCCACTTGGAGCTAACGTTTGTTATCCTTCTGCATCTATGCTATTAGAATATACTCTATTGATGACAGAATGTTCCTTCATATTTAGTATCAAATGAATATTTTCACTCAAACTCCATGACCTGTGAATGCTAAATTCCTAAGCTTCTCTTGATTCTGTCTACTTTTCTCTTGTCCCACAGCTACAGTCATAGCTGAAGGCCATCATATGTTCTCCCGTGGCTAAATGAAGCAGCCTATTCTACTGTTGCCATGACTTTCCTTGTACCCTACTCACATACATTCTGCACGCTGAGAAGACAAATTAGCCTGTGTCACTCTGCAGCTTGAAAGCTTTCAGTGGCTGCCTGTCCCCTTAAAATGAAGACTAAACTTCTCAACAGGCCATGCCAGGCCATGCGAGAGCTGGTCCCTGCTTTCCTCCCCATTTTGTATTACTCTTTGCTCTGTTCACCAGTAATACCAAACTTTTCCCTCACCTCCCGATGTTTTTACATGATGTTATTTCTCTCTAGAAAGTTCTGTGCTCCCATTTTATCTAACTCATATTTGTTCTTCAAGTACAGCTTAGAAATCTCTTCCTCTGGAAGGTCTCACTTGCTACCCACTCCCATTCCAAGTTTTGGTAAGAGGCCCCTCCTACATGCGGCGGGGGCTTTGGGCACTTCCCCTACTACAGCATGTCTCACATCCTAGCAAATGTAAGTTCTTGTACACATCAGGGCTCCCTTTTGCCTAACTCAGCATTTCTTCCTAGATCTGACAATATATATGGCACATAGTTCAACAAACATGGAAATACTGAAATGGCATGTACTTGGTTCATGTTTTCTTGGAAAATAAAAGAAAGGAGATGCTTTTGGCCTGGAGTCAGCTAACAAAGCATTGAAGAATGCACATGTAATTATTTATTCACCCGCAGTTTTTAGCACTGGACCTCAACTCCCCATATCAATCGACTATTGTTTAATGACCTGATATTTGAGGGACAACAATTATATGAGTTCATGCCAATACATGCCATTTGCCTTATATGTATATTGTGAATTTAAGTACTGAGATATTTGTAATGAAATAACATGATATCTCTCATTTTCATCGAGATAGAAATTACCATGAAAGCAATGAATATCATCTATTTTCTCCCACAGCAGATTATTCCCCTCTTGTCTTGTCTCTGTTTGTGCCTTTGCAGGGGTATTAAATTGTGCATGAGTAGGATGGCAATTTAAGTGATGCGTTGTTCTCCTTTTGCTTCTAACAAAATGATGTAGTAAAAGGGATGATATGATACCCTTAGAAACAAGGCAGCCATATGGCTGATGGTTAATGTGGTTGAGTAATTAAATGACTGTGTCTCAGTGATAGGGATCAATGCCATAGTAATTTTCTTTATGGTTGTAAACCTTCTGATGCAGAGTTCTTTTTCTTGATCCTGTCTCATTCAGTATTATGATTATATGAGGAATATATCATTGATTCCTCAAATGAACTGTAAAGAAAAAAATGCTTTTGACATTTATAAATGTACATGAAGGTAAGCGCTAATATTGAGTATTCAGGTACTGCTCTATCTTCTGTGTATTCCATATTTAGAGGGCATACTTATTGAGTGCCTATTATGTGCCATGCATTGTGGTGGCCTCCGTGGTAGTCTCACAGTGTAGCTGTGAAAAGCCATATGTCCTGCCTTCTGGGGACTCACCGTATAGTAGCTATTTAGACAAGAATCAAATGATTACAGGGAGATTTATTTAATTACAATGGAGTTACATGCCTATATGTGAGAAGGTCATAAGCAAGGAAACCTCATGTAACTGAGAAAATATGTCTTAAGTAGCTGTAGATAATGTCCTTCTTTTATAATATTAAGAGCTGATGAAATGGGCCGACTAGAACACAGTGGAACTGAGCGCAGGTCAATAGGTTATTCTGAATTGAATCCAAAGTCATCACCTTTGTGAGAATTGAAGGGAGATGATGTGGTTTGGCAATATCCCACAAGCCAGTTATAGAAACCAGATCTTTAGTTGAGAGAAGAAAGGACTTAAAGGGGAAGTAATATATGTGTGCAAATATTTGAAGAGCTGTCATATGGAAGAAAGACTGCATTTAATTTTCAGTTTTCTGAAAGGCATAATAAGGACCAATGTTGGGAACCATAGGAAGGCAAATTTCTGCTCTACAAAAAGAAGGTCTTAACAGCTGGAACTGTCTGAATGTGGAGCAGGCTGCCCAGGGGGAGCCACCAGCAGTTTTCAAGACCTGAATGACAATCTGAGCAGAACTGCTGAGTTTGGTGTTAGAGCAGAAGCAGTAGAAATTTCCATTGTTTGGAGGATCGACACTCCATGTATTAAGGATCCTGCAGGTTGGCAGAGCAGCTTTGTCTCTCTGTCCTGGGATCTGAGATTCCTGAATCTCCGACAGAGGGTGTGTCCAGTACTGGGATTAATCTATTGGCTTAAATTACAGTAATTTTCTACAGTGGAAGAAGTAGAAAAGTCTTTTACCTTTAATGGAAATAGAGACATCCGTTTGTAAAACTTGACACATAGAAAACCAGCTCAGCTTGATCTGAGGACTGAAATGTTTCATTCTTTCGTTCAGGCATCTGCTCGCTCTGCAAAATATGAAGAGTATGGTGTCCCGTGGCTTGGAGGATATAAAGATAAATTAGTTGCTTATCTTGACTGCAAGTAGTTTATAGTCTAACAGAGAATACTGATGTAACTAAATAGCTGTGATCCAGAGAAAGAGACATTATTTTAATAAAAATGTTAAAACTAGATCAGGGGCGTCTGGGTGGCTCAATCGGTTAAGTGTTAGCTCTGGTCATGGTCCCGGAGTCTCAGGGTCAAGCCTCAAATCAGGCTTCCAGCTCAGTGGGGTGTCTGCTTCTCTCTCTTCCCCTCGCTCTGCTCATGCTCTCTCACTCTCTCTCTCTAATAAATAAAATCTTAATTAAAAATTTTTTTTTTGAAAAGACTAATTAGATTACCTAGAGTTGAGCATTTTGCCGGTATGAGAAAAGTGTTTATCATTTACACTGTTTGCAATAATTACCGTAAGTTAAACTTATATTTCTTTTAGAGATATGCCAATCAGAGTGAATATTAGGTTGGATAGTAGTACACCTTATTTAAAAAAAAAGTTATCATGGAGTTTCAAAAATAAATTGAAAAAAAAAATTGTTCATGCTAATACAATTTTGCATTTTACCAAGTATTGTCTTTTAATGACTCAAGTCAAAACACTCAGGGATATGTTCACAAACCTTAGCCAGTATGATCTCCGAATGACATGCTAGCATGTTTGTATGTACTTAATGAATACTTCTCTACTCATCTCACTTCCTTCTTAGTGTCTTTGTTCATTTGCTCAAACCGAGAAAGCAACACCTGTTTTTTTGCCTTTCTCATGTTCTTCATTATTTGTAACCTTACAAATTCTATATTATGGGTACAATTAGTTTTATGAGTTTTAACACGTTTGCATTTAAAGATTGCATTTAGACTTGTCCTTCCTCCTTCATAGAGTCTAAGATTAAGTATTATAACCCTACATCAACCATTATCCTTGTGACTTTTCAAGGTAGGATCAGTGAAGTGGACACTTAATGTGTGAGGTTGATCCTGAAAATTAAAGGAGTATTAATTGGAAAATTAATGGCATGAAATTGGAGTTATGTTCGTTAATTTTAATGTGATCTCCAATAACAAATATATCCAGTTACATACTGATCATTCTTAAATTAAGCACGTTATAATTTAAAAATGTTAAATATTTATATAGAGATAAGAAAGCTATTGTGAAAATACTATAGGATTTGGAAAAATACAAATCTGGATTTGAATACCAGTTCAGCTCTTTATATGACCTCAAGCAATTTAATTAGGCCATCTGAGCCTATATTTTCAGCCACATGTTAGTTGAGGACATGAAACATTTTATTGGATCAGAAATACTGTACATAAATGGTTTAGCACCATGTCTGGCTTAACAAAAAGCCCTTAACAAATGTAATCACTATAATAATAATGACTAAATTTAAACAAGAAAATCAAATAAAAGTTTTGGTAAAAAAACACATCAAAATCATAAAAATGATACACGAATATTAATCTCTATGCATATACATTTTTAAGAAATAAAATATTTAATCTCTTAAACTGGAGTATAGTAAAGGAATATTGCTCTTGATTTAATACTCTGATAGTTGTTTTAGGATTTTTAGTCTGTGAAGGTATATTTTAAGGATCACGGCTGGCCCCTGCTGTAGTGCAAGCTACAAGGTGCTTCCAGTGGTCCCATGAACAAGCTCCTGTGGAGGAAATGAGCAAGAATCTTGATCCCTGACCTCAAAGGACTGAATTCAATGGTAAAGACATGACTTACTGGCAAAAATTATAATGTAAATAAAAACTACCATTATTAGTTAAGCAGAATAGCTGCTATTAAAATTCAAAAGAAAGAAATTTTAAGGGCAGAATAAAGAAAGATTTGTGAGGGTATGGATATTTGTGGATGCATTATTGAATATATTAAACTATAGGAATGTGGCACAGCTACATTCCTCTTAGTCCCCTTTACTTTGAATTAAATACCTGCTCCCACTTAATTCCCTATTAATCTTTAAAGTCATAAATGGAGTCAGAAAAATCTCCATGTATTTCTGGGAATGGATGTTCTAGACAATCACCATTTTTTCCAGAAGCTGGAGGTCCTTTCTAAAAGGATTCATAAGACACAGAATATTTTACATATGTGCCTTTCAGTGGGAATGGAAAGAATACTCTTATTTCATCCTACAATCCCATGGCAGCCATGAGCTATATTTACTGAACAGTACTGAGCCCTTCCTTGGCACTGAGTTGCCATGCTGCTCATTAAAGCAGGAGGAGGAAATGAAGGGAGCTTTGCCTGGCTTAATGACACACATTTTCAAATTGTCATCCTGGTATCACTGAATGCCTTTCCCATAGGTACTTAAGAAATCACTTCATTTTTTTTAACCAAAGATAATCATTAGATTGTCTCTATGATGAATTTTTTAAATCCCTAAATAAGAATATTTGAAGGCAAATATGCCATGCAGTTTTTGGAAAACTATGTTCTGAATATGGCTTAATTACATTTCCCTGTAATTGTCTAATTTTTCTATTTCAGTATAACCCTCTCATGCTTGTAGAATAATCTTACTATTCTAACCTATATATATATAAATATCATAAATTTCAGTCTGATTTAATATGCCAGAGAACCAGTTTAATTTTTTATTTGGAATACATTTAATTATGAAACAAACTCCTTACTTTAGGAGGGGTGTTGTACTTAACCCCCAAAGTACTAAAGTCATAAACTCTACTTCTGAACTGTTTTCATTGATTTTATTTTTGAGTTATCTTTTCTTTTCCCCCCAAAAAAGAACAAGGGGATTGGATTGGTGGAGGGAATTTACACACAAGGGATCCTGCCCAAGTCTATAAAAATATGCCACTGAGTTTATAGTCTTCTTGCATCTATTGGCAGCTCCGCAGTGACAGATTTAAGAAATTGAAAAGAGGTTAAATGAAGTACAGATGAGAATAAGTAGAATAAAATTTGAACTAAATAAAGGCCTTGAGATTTCTCTTAGAAACAGAATGCAAAATTTAACTACTGAAAACCATAGCATATTATAATTTTGGAATTGGAATTGTCCAGATTGTGGAAATTAATCCAAATACAATATAGGAGCAAAACAATCATTTGGGGTTTTTGTTTTGTCTTGTTTTGTTTAATAGCATGCAGTACTCTTCCCAGAATTTTCTTTAGTCTGGTCAATTTATTTGTCTTGATTAGGAGAAAATTGGTTAGGATTTAGGAGTGACTATGTTTTCTTTATCTATCCTAAAACTACATCTCCATCTCCAGCAGACAGGACTGGCTGTTGAAGAAGTGGCCATGGGTACCCAGGCAGAGTCAGACTATTGTGTGTGCACCTGTTTGAGAGTGCATGTGGGAAACTTTAAGTCCTGTATATCCTTAGGCCTACCTAGAATTTCTTTAGAAGCTCCTGAATATTTCTAGATCTGCTCTACCACCATTGTACCAGTTGGCATATGGAAAAAATGCCATGTGGCATACCTGATTAGGAATTTCAGAGGACAGTATTCCCTTTTGAATCAGAGTCCCATCTAAACTTATCATTCAAATAACAGTGTGTACACAGAAATCCTTGTCAAGCCTAGCAGAAGATGCTACATTCAGTTTCAGTGCTATACCCTGAACTGTGCTTGGAACTTACACTAATTCCAGTGCCATCTGCTTGCCCCTGCTGCCTCTTTGACTGCAAAGGACTTGTAATCCAGTCGGTAAGCTAAAAGGAAAGTAACCACGGAAAATGGATATCTCAATGAGAAACTGTGCCTACAGTGTCTGCTAACAGACACAAAATAGCTGGTAGGCTCCAATCTTTCCCATCTGACTTTGCATTTCTTTTCCATGGTTCTCATTGCAAAATGTAGCATTTCTTCATTCATCAGTCCGTCTTTCTTTTTTAAGGATTAGAAAAGTCCTAATCATTTCGTTGCTCTTCTGTGTGTCACTGTGGAGGAAAAAAAACCTATCAAGGACCAGTGATTTCTTGAAAAACCAGTGAAATAAATCCAGGCATATGTTTTCTTTTCTTTTATCTTTGAACTGGGCGCTAAATCTCTCCACAATGTCAATGACTTCAAAATTCTTTTCTATAATATCAGTCTGTCGATTTAAATACGTTCTTATTTATGTGGTGACAAGATCAGAACATTTATATTCAGAGAGCTTTTGAAAGAGAATTAGAAGGCAATGAAACTCCTTTGAAGTTTTTTTTTTTTTTTAATTTATTTATTTGTCAGAGAGAGAGAGAGAGAGAGAGCGAGCACAGGTAGACAGAGTGGCAGGCAGAGGCAGAGGGAGAAGCAGGCTCCCTGCCGAGCAAGGAGCCCGATGTGGGACTTGATCCCAGGACGCTGGGATCATGACCTGAGCCGAAGGCAGCCGCTTAACCAACTGAGCCACCCTGGCGTCCCTCCTTTGAAGTTTTTGACATTAGACTTTGACAGAACTAAGAGGTTTCTTCTTCTTTTATTTTTTTTTACTGTTTTCAGCTTAGATGGAATGATTAAAGTGCTCAGCATCAATTTTCTATAGATTGACAATGTTTTCTTATTAACGTCTACTTTACATAGAAAGTGGTGTTGCTCTAAATACTTTAGTTATATTCTTGATATATATGATAAAATCATCCAAACTCTATTCTCCTCTGCCCTAAATAACATTTATTTAAAAAGGTTTTTGGGGGCGCCTGGGTGGCTCAGTGAGTTAAGCCTCTGCCTTTGGCTCAGGTCATGATCTCAGGGTCCTGGGATCGAGCCCCGCATCAGGCTACCTGCTCTGCAGGGACCCTGCTTCCCCCCGTCCCCTCCTGCCTCTCTGTCTACTTGTGATCTCTCTCTCTGTCAAATAAATATATAAAATCTTTAAAAAATAAAAAATAAAACACGTTTTTGTTTTCTCTTAGCCTGTATTTGAATGTCGATATTTCTATTCAGTAGATGTGTTCCAATGCTGTGTAACTAAACTATCTATATCCGTGTACCTATCTATCTATATGTAAGCACAGTATTCCTGGGGATTTGTAAGTATTTCCTGTGTTCAGGAAGAGATTTAGTGAAACCCAGGATTATTATTTTCAAATCTTAAAATAGATTCATGAGAAAGAGATGCAGAGAAGACACAAACACATTCAGGAAAAACCAGTTGTTTTTATTTTTCTGACTAGGACCTTGGCTCAGAATTCTACATAAAATTACTGGCTTTGCTAAACCAGGCTCTGCTTTAAGATATAAAATGAGAGCAGACATAGTGGCATCCTAGGTGTCTTTCTTCTTCACCTATATCTAATTAGAACCTTAATGTTACATCCTTTCACAGCCTTTATAAACACAAGGAAACCTTGAAGGAGAATGAAAATATCCCTAAGCTATAATCTCAACTGGTTAAACCACCATGCAAAAACGTAGCTGCGTAGGCCCTACCTATCCTATTTTTGTTTCACTTTTACAAGTTCCAACACATGAGAGAGAGAGATGGACAAGACCAAAAGAGATTATACATTACAGTACAATATAATCTTTTCTGTCAGTATACCCACTGTTTTGTTGTTGAGAGCAACAACAAAATTGTCCATTTCCTAAAACCCTACCAGGACCTCTTTACTTTGGAAATGGAGTATTGAAATGGAGATGCTTCATGGCCCCGGAACCCATCAATAATATTTCTTCTTGCACATATGAAAGATATGCTACAGTAAAAAGAACATAGCTTGGGGATCCCATGGATTTGAATTCAATTCATAGAATTGGCAGTTATGAAGCTGAATGTCTTTTTTAAGTGTCTTTAATTAATCTTAGTTGTCTTATCTTAAATATGTATAATTAAAGCTTTCTTTCAGGATTATTTGAGAATTAAATATAACAACTTTCACCTAGGAATGCAAGGTTGGTTCAACAATCAAAAATTCATCAGTGTAATTTGCCAAACTAACAGACTCGACAGGAAAGCTACCTCATATATCAACAGGCACAGAAAATATAATTCGACATCTATGTAGTTAAAAACTTCATCAATCTTGGAATAGAAAGCAATGTCCTCCATTTGATATAGGGCATTTATAGAATACTTAATACATCTAACATTGTGCTTAATCATGAAAGACTACTTTCCCTCTAAAATCGAGAATAAGCAAGATTGTCTACCTTCACCTCTCCTACTCTATATTTGCATTGGAAGTACTAGAAAATAAAATGAGAATAGAAAAAGAAAAAGTATTCAGTTGGAAAATAAGAAATTAAACTACTCTTATTGGCAGCAATGTGCTTGTCTATGTAGAAAATTCCAAAGAATCTGTAAAATTTTTCCTGGAACTACTAAGCAAGTTTGCAAGTTCACAGAATACAATATCAATAAACAAAAAAATCAATTGCACCTCTATACACTAGCAATGCACAGTTGAAAACTGGAAAACTAAAATTTAAAAAGATACTACCTTTTTAAAAAAGCTCCAACAAAATGACATTGTTAGCTGTAAGTCTAATAAAATATGTGCAGGATTTGTATCGAGAAAGCTATAAAAATATGATGAATTCAAAGAAAAAACCTCAAGAAATCATACTGGCTTCATGGACTAGAAAACTTGATATAGTTAGGATGCTAATACCCCCAAAGTGATATAGAGATTTAATTCAATCTCAATTGTAATATCACAACAATTACAGATAAGTCAATTATCATTTATAAATAAGCTGATTCCAAAGTGTATAAGGTAAGGTAAAATAACTCAAATAACTAAAGCAATTTAAAAAAAGAACAAAGTGGGAGGACTAGCACTGACTGTTTTTAAGATACACTATGAGGCTAGAGTAGTTAAGACAAAATGGTGTAGATGAAGGAATATACACATAATTAAAAACAGAATAGAAAATCTAGAAAGCAACCTAATAAGTATGGACAACTGATTTTTGACTAAGGTGCAAAGATAATTGAATGGAGAACAGACAGTCCTTATAAAAAATTAACTTAAAATATATAATGGACCTACATGTCGAATATAAAACTATAAAAGCCTATAATAAAATGCTCATGACCTGGGGTTAGGCAATGATTTTTTTAGACATAGCACCAAAAACAGGATTCATAAAATTTTACTTCATTGCAAATAAAAACTTTGCAAAGGACACTATTAAGGAAACAAAACAAGACAAAACAAAACAACCACAGACTGATATAAAATACTTGCATATCATGTATTAAATGAAGGATTTATATCCAGAATATAGAAAAGATTCTCAAAACTTAATAATAAGACAAAAATGCAATAAAAAAGTGGACAATATCTGAACAGGCTTCACCAAAATTATATACATGAATGGCAAAAATATCCATTTTTTAATCAATTCTCTACTCCCACCCATTTGTGCTTAGTGTCCTCCATTACCCAGCTACCCAAATATCCTTCTACGGATGAATAGATAACAAATTGTAGGACATCCTCATAATGAAGTTACTACTTAGTATTTAAAGGAACAAATTTTTGATGCTTATAAAAATGGATGATTCTCACATGCATTTTGCTAAGTGAAAGAACCTAATCTTAGAAGTTATACAGTGTATGATTCTATTCATATGGCTCTCTGGAAATGGCGAAAAATAAGAGGTAAAAAGAACAGATCATTGATCGTTGAAGCTGGGTAATGGAGGACACTAAGCACAAATGAATGGGACTAGAGAATTGATTAAAGTGTTGTAATTTTTCTGTATCCTGTCAATGAAATTGTTATAAGAATCCCTGTTTGTGTCAAAACTCAAAAAACTTAACACTAGAAATGTTGACTTTACCCATGGAAATTTTTTAAAAAGTAGATAAAGAAAAGAAAGAAAATAAGCACTTGGGTTATCCCTGAAAATACATATAGTTTTTATAATGAAAATAAAAAGTATTTGGAAAAAAGCAGCTTAGGTTTTATTGAACCCAAAACTCCGCAAAAATAGCATAATCTTCCTGATGAATAAAAACTATGATTTTTAAAATGTTATTTTTAAAAAATTGAAAGTCAAATGATATTAAATTACAACTTAAATTCCGACTTTCTATAAAATGAATATTACTGAGAAGAGTAGGTTGTAAATAATTAGTGGTAAGTTAATTATTAGCCAACATAATAATTAAACATGATAATTAATACTAACAATAATACTTAGTGCTGTTATTATTTATCCCTTATCTTTTAAAATGGACTTTAAAAAAAACCCATAATACTAGTAGCTAAGATTTTCTCATCCTAAATTCACTGAAAAAAATATCCAGAGCCAATACTATTTTTCTGGGTTTTTTTTCTAGTATAACTACATTTTCCCATTCTTAAACTTTTAAAATGGCTTTCAATTATAAATTATCAAACTATGTTCAAAAGAAGATGTGGGAATTGCCAGCCTTTGGCACAGTATGGTGAAATCTATCAGTAAAACAAAAAACAAAACAAAACAAAACAAAAAAAAACAGCAGCAGGTTGCAAGCAGTGGGAAGTTCTGTGGTTACAAATGTTTGTGGCAGGCTAAAAATATAGAACAGGTTGTGTCCTGATGCCGTGCTGGTTAGACTAGTCATGCTTGTGTTTGGGTTCAGAGACTACACATCAGTTGCTTCTAGTTGAGTTACTGGTTTCACCAATGACAGTGAGTGGTTGGAACAGATTGGGTCAGATGTTTAGTCTTTCAAAATGCCATCATGGACCTGTGAGGTGTAACAGGAGTCTTCAGATCTTCCCCTCTCCAAGGATAAGGTATAATCCAGGTCTTCTTGCTGACTCCATGCAGTTGTGGGGAAACCCCAATCCTATCTCTGAGCTTTTCAGAGAGAAACTGGCTGTATTGTTGCTGGCAGTAGTGTAAACATTGTAACTTTGCAGCTTGTCAGAAGTAATATAAAACCTCAAATTTTATATCCTAATCCAAACCCAAGATTTGTTTTCATTTGGAATTGCCTTCCATGAGGCACACAAGGAAGATCAGGAGTTTGGTTTTAACCCTGTACACACACACAAAATAATGGGAAAAATCTCAGCTACAGAAATATCTTGTATTTCTGCTTTTGTTTCCCCCCCTGTGCATTCTAAACAAAGGCCTTTTCATCACAGCACATTTCATAAATACCAGGAATCTCTATTACTCTCAGCTTCAATTGCTGTGAAAATCTATGAGTCCTAAAAGAGAAGAAAGGAAATGAATAGCCATTGGGGGGGAGGAGTGGGATTTGGAATAGCTTCACTAATATGTGGATCATTGTGTACAAAATGATAATGTCCATATTTATGACACTACCATATAAGCATTTAATTTAGAGAAAAATCTTACTTGCATTTTACACAGCATTATAGGTTATAGGTTGTGTGAATATTGAAGTTTCAGAATCCTGTTTCATGAAGCGTAAATGTCTCTTGACGCCCTCTTGACATTTTAATCTTTACTGGAGCAGTGAGTTTTATCTCTTTGTTCACTGCTGTGTCCCATTTTCTAGAAGGAATATCTAAGTCTATGAGAATGAATAATTGTCACATGAAGATATTCATTGGTAAATTCATTAATTAATGGACCCTTTGGTCTTTCTTTTTGTAAATGTCTATTTGCAGACACAGTGCCCCATGCTGAAGGTGTGTCCATGAACAAGGCAAGCATGGTCCTTGCCCTCATGGAGCTCACTGTGCAGCTAGAGAGACTCTCTGTTAAATAGCAACCTCATAAATACATAAATGCAAATGTGAAATGCTATTAAAGCAAAGAATGTTTTGTTGTTCTTTTTCTTGTTTTAGAGAGAGAGAGAGAGCATAAGTAGGGTGGAGTGCAGAAGGAAGGGAGAGGGAGAACCCCGACCAGGCTCCATGTCCAGTGTGGAGCCCCATGCAGGGCTCGATCTCACAACCCTGAGATCATGACCTGAGCCAAAATCAAGAGTCAAACACTCAACCAACTGAGCCATCCAGGCGTCCCAAAGTATAAGTTTATAAGAGGACGTACAGTGAAGAAAATGAACCTTTCGATGGGCTGATTGACTTGGAAATGGGACTCTAGACAAGAGTACACACAGATAAGGATTAAAAATGAGGGCTCTCTTGTCACCTTCAGGACTTTTGAAATGTATTTCACCAATTTATAAACTCCTTCATAATTCTGTGCCTTTCTTACAGTGTTCTGTCTTGCAGTAGACTTATTAGAGAGATTTTCTTATTCATACTTCTTATTAATATATTTTAATTGAATGAGATAAATTTTTATTTTATAAGTTACTCTTATTTAAGACTGAGTGTATGTTGTTTACTTTTGTCTCCTGCACAGTCTTGCACATAGCAAGCCAGTCAAAAGTACAGTCACGTTGGGGCAACTGGGTGGCTCAGTGGGTTAAAGCCTCTGCCTTTGGCTCAGGTCATGATCCCAGGGTCCTGGGATGGAGCCCTGCATCGGGTTCACTGCTCAGCGGGAGGCCTGCTTCCTCCTCTCTCTCTGCCTGCCTCTCTGCCGACTTGTCATCTGTCTGTCAAATAAATAAATAAAAATCTTAAAAAAAAGAAGTACAGTCAAGTTGCCTTTTCCATGATTCCTTATAAACATTTTAGAATACTTATAATTTATGACCAAAAAAAATGCTTAAATTTTTTCTCTAATATTACTCTCTGTCCCCAAAGGTTATGCTGAAAGCTCCTCCTACATCTGTATGTGTGTAGTGGATACTCTTCGTTCATCCCTCCAGACCACCCTGCACCATTTTTCACCTTGTCCTTGTCCCCAGGAAGCAGACACCTATGGACTACAACAACAACCAAGAGCTTGCAAGACCTCTAGCTACTATTTAGATTTGACCAGTTGGGAAGTATCAGCAGCAGATTAGAAACTGACAAAGAGAGGTTGGGGTGTTTTATTTCCCTGGCTCCCTCCATGCCCTTCTGTGGTTTTACAGTGGCTGCATTCTGCTAGGTCAGCATAGAGGTTCTGTCAGATTCCCTTTCCTCCAGCTATAATTATCTCCAGGTTCTTACGTCTGCTTCCTGTTCCTGCTCAGCAGGCCTGTGGGTGATAAAGGCTTCTGGCCCTTGTTAGTTGTAAGGAATTTCATCAACATTTATTGGTTTCTCTTAGTTCTGCTCACCCCTTTGTAAATTAAAAAAAAAAAAAAAAATATATATATATATATATAACTTGCTTCAATTACTGTGAGTTAGCCATCCCTATTTTATGAGGACTCTGGTACAAGAGACATACATTTATTTCCCTGTTCCAAGTGAGAGTAAAACTGAAAAATGAGCAAAGAACAAACTATTGTAAATAAAGATGTTTCTGAGTAAACAAAGAAGTTATATGTTTTATAGCATAGAGTGGAGGCCTTGATGTCAGATGGACCTGGATTGTTCCAGGCTCCAGAACTTCCTACCTGTGGAACTAGAGACAAGTTACTGTTGTCCTTTGCATCTCAGGATTCTCACGTGTAAAGTGGAGATGAAAATTCATAACAGGACTAGTATGAGTATTACTGATAACATATAGTATGCTCCTGGCACTTTGTAGGCAATCAGTAAATGGTGTTTTTTACTACTAGCAATAACCTCCACCAAAAAGGGCACACTCAAGCAACAAATCAGAAATGTTCCTTTGAAGACAACAAAGCTACGGTGGTTTTGATAAGGAAGAGAAGAAGAAAATTCTGAGTGTGTTTATGTTTTTTTTTCCCCAATGCTTACTATTTAGATAAATATGCTTTGGTTTTATCTACTATTATAGGAAAGTGTATTTGGATTTTATAAAATAAAATGACATCCTGAGACCATTACCCATTCTTGGGCCATCGATTCTAAAATATTTCTGAGAAAGGTGTAAGTTTTACTAAACCACAGAATTCATCTTGAGATTATAGCAAGAGTCAGACAATTACATTTGTTATGGACAAAACTTACTATGGACATAATGTAAAATCCATTAGGTCATAATGTCATATTATTTTGCTACAAATCTTCCAAAAATTATTCTAACAATTTACTTGATAGAATTTTCTGAGTTAATTCTATAAAAAATGTTTTTTTTTTTTCATATGAGACCTTAAGATGAGTTAGTTTTTCTTGAAGAGAAATTTTACTGAAAGAGTAGATCTTTTGAAAATCTGTGTTTTGTGCTAAGAAAACCAACCATTTTGGTGCAATTTGATGGTTCCGTAGGTTGAGTGTTCAACTGTTGGTTTTGGCTCAGGTCGTGATCTCATGGGTTGTGATATGAAGCCCTGCATTGGTCTTTGCACTCAGAGGGGAGTCTGCCTGAAGATTCTCTTTCTCTGCCCCTCCCCCTACAATAAATAAATATATCTTTAAAAAAAAAGAAAATCATCTTTTTTTTTTTCTCTCTCTCTCCAATTGTCTCTTTGAAGTTTCCTAAGGATCTGTTTTTCCAATTAAAATTCTACATCAACTCCAGGTCCATTGAGTTTAAATGGTATCTGAATGGCAACTTTTCCTCTTTTGGTGTCAGATGTTTTATGTGAATGCATTTCTAGAAGATATCTTATTTGCAGTTGCAACTCTGGGACCTTTGTTTATACACAAGTGAAATTGTCATTTAATTTGATCCCTTTAAATATGTCTGCATTTATGAAGTGCTCTTAGAACAATTAGAAGTAGTTAATTGTCACTTGAGAAAAATCTATTCTAAATATAGGAAATGACACATATTCTGCAGGTTATAGATTTATCCTTGAACTCAGGAGCTGCATATGCTTACCAAAATTGACATGTTACTATGATCTCTTTTCTAGTTATTGGCTTTAAAGGAGTAGTTATCAAGTATTATTCAAGGGTGTCAGGTAAGCCAACAAGGAAATAAATGGAACTTTAGAATGTTAAAGAAATAAGCTCTGACTATACTGTGAGGGTAGCTGGTGTTAATCATGCCATGCACAGAACAGATACCGTTAGTTATGCCAAGCAGAATGGGAGAACATTTCATGTGAAACTTTGAAAAGAAATTTTGTACTCTTTATCTTTTTTAAGATTTTATTTATTTATTTGAGAGACAGAGAGCTAGAGAGGGAGTACACAAGCAGGGGGAGTAGCAGGCAGAGTGAGAAAAGTAGGCTCCTCACTGAGCAAGGAGCCCGATGCAGGACTCTATCCGGGATTCAATCTGAGACCCAATCCCAGGACCCTGGGACCATGACCCGAGCTAAAGGCAGACGCTTATCCAACTGAGCCACACAGGTGCCCACTTTGTACTCTTTAGAATGTTAGGACATCAGACTTTCTGCTTAGATTGTATAGGTTTCTAGCAAAGATGATCTGTATAAGAGCTTTGGAGACAGTTCAGAAAATGAGAGAGAACCGCTTTGGGAAGAAAATGCAGAGCTCTGGGAAGGACATTTGTTTCATCGTCAACATTTTTTCCTCAATTTTCTTTAAGTGTTGCATTTGACAAATATTTTCAGCAGTTATGTTTTTCATGGAGAGTATTCTACCTTATGTGCATAATCCTTTGAAGAAAATGTGTTGAACCCAAGAATTATAAATAAAGACAGAGAAGTAGGAGTAGGAATATGCCAAAAAGAATCCACTCATATTACCTTCAGAGGCAAGACTTCACTGGCATTGCCACCTGGATTAGGAGTTTTTCTTGGGTGGTTTTATAATTTGCTGTGTGTATTTCATATTGTTTTTTTAGCATAAAATCTGTTTTTATGTATCTCCTTCCCCTGTGAGTGAACACCATCTTATGCTCAACACTGAGTCAAAGCCTGGCCCAGAGAAAGAACTCAAGAATTGATTGAAATTATTACATAAATGATAAAAAAAACTAATGAATAAAAATCAGTCTTAAAAATAAAAATTGATATCTATGTTTTATAACTCAGTTACATACATTATTAACTCACAGCAGAGTAAATGTTATTCATATCTATTCTTTTATAGATGCGCATAAGAAATACAGTTTTATAGATAGTCTGGGTAGATATTTCCTATTAATATGTACCAAGCAGCTCTTGTTCATTTTTCACCAAATTATATTCCACAGTTTGTTAGGATCGTGGATATAGAATTACAGTTTCTGAGGTTTGCTTTAGCTCTGTGGTTTCTACATTCAGAGCTCTCTGATGAAAATGTGTGTGGTATTTATACCAAGTGAAACCATGGCAATGAACCATGTAGGATTGGAGCTCATGGGGAGCCATAGGGCATTCTGAAAAGATAATGGGCTTTGGAATCCTATAGCTTATAACTTTAACATTCAGTTCTGCCAGTTGCTAGATATATGAACTTGAGGAAGTAAATATCCAAACCTCTCCCAGTTTCCTTCCCATGTAGGGTGAGCGTTGTTTAAAAATATTTTATGAATTTTGGCAAACACAATTATTCAAGGTAATAAAATAAGATATAAATCTATGAGAAATAAAGAGCAAGTAAATGCATATATAAATAAAACAATGCCTCAAAGAACAGTAGCTAATTTTTTCCTAACCTAGACTGCAGCAGTAGTTCCTTTATGCCTCTTTGTCTTACTAGGCCACAGTTTGGGGGTTTTGTTTCAGCTCTGTAAATACATTGCAGTCTTCCTATCTCATGACTTTCATACATGTTAGTATCTTTCCTTAAAAGCACTTCCCACAAACACACATGCACACACATTACCATAACAGAAACATATGTAAGCACCTTTCTATAGAGTAGGTTCTTCATGGTTCGGGTTTTTTGTTTTTGTTTTTGTTTTTGTTTTCTGGCCGATATGTCACTTCCTCAGAGAAAATGCCCCCAACCACTTCTTAAAGGAAGTCTCATTATATAGAAGTACTTGTATTTTCACAGTATTTCAGACAATTTACATGTATATACTTATTCTTTTTGTTTATTTGTTTGGTCTGTGTCTGAGTCTCAATTAAAATAGAAATCCCTTGAGGCCAGGAATTATTGTCTTCCTTACTCACCACAGTGTTAGCAGAGTGCCTTCAGAGAGGACAGGCCCAGTGAATTTATGTTGACTGACTAGGTGAATACTGGAATGAATTAAATGACAGAAAACACTGACAGCATTGGTGAGCATAATTGTTAGTCTCACCCCACACTGGTTTGTAAATTAGTATCTACTTGTTCAGTAGTCATCTTTCACCCAAAGAAAAGTTGAAACTTTCACTCGTGTTTGAATATTGTAAGAAAGGGAAATTTAGAAGTTGCTCCTTTTTGAAGCTACAAATTGGTGTCAGCGGATTAAGGTGAATAGCACTATTATAAAGTTGCATCAAGCTATTTCTCTGGGGCCAAGGATCATTTCTCTTTCAGTCAACATCTATGTCATCAACGATCACTGCCTTCTATCTATGCAACTTCCCTCTCCTCCACTCCACCTCCAAATATTTATTCCGTGTAAAAGACTCCTCTCCAGAAACAGAAAGCTGACCATTTAATATCCTACATAGATATTTCTTAAAAGAATGTATCGATCATATTAAGAAAGATTAATAGGCATAGAAATGTACTAGGACAGATTTGCCCTGTGTTATTTCTTGGATGTAGTATAGAAAAAACTAGTTGGTCTTTAAGGGGAATTGTCTGGTATTTTTGTGGTTTTCAGTATGCTTTCTGTGGACCTTGGGAAATTCCTCTTCAAGGAAGTATTTTCTTGTCAATACAAGGTCCCAGAAAGCTAAGCGACTGGGTATTATGCTTCTAGTCAATTCACAGTTTTTCCTTGCATCTCTTTCTAGTTCATATTCTATGTATACAGTGAGACTTAATATGAAAATACATAGTTTTATAAAACCAAAAGATAGAAGCCCCACTCCTATGTTTATCTGAATTTCTTTTCTTTTTTTTTTTTAAGATTTTATTTATTTATTTGACAGACAGAGATCACAGGTAGGCAGAGAGGCAGGCAGAGAGAGAGGAAGGGACGCAGGTTCCCCGCTGAGCAGAGAGCCTGATGCGGGGCTCCATCCCAGTACCCTGAGATCATGACCTGAGCCGAAGGCAGAGGATTTAACCCACTGAGCCACCCAGATGCCATGAATTTCTTCTTTTCAACCATATGTTGTTTCCGTAGAACCTCTTTCAAAAATTGTTTTGTTATTTCTTTTTTTAGTATTCCCATTTATTCCAATGGGCAGTACACATGTGTACCTCTGCCTGTGTTTAATTGAATCCATTTATTTGAAGAGCTACTTAGAAACTTTGAGTTAATTTATAAACTGACTATAAAATTGAGTAGTTAAAAATTACTAACATGAGCAATTTGAGTGGATTTTGGTTAAATTTGTTTATATTCTAAATATAATAATTACTGAAAATGTACCTTTTCTCTGTCTTTACCCCTTGTCCATATCTATTATGACCCAGATCCTACTCTGTCTCAAAATTGAAATTAAAATGAGTAACTGCAAAGCAAAACCTTCCTTAATTGAATGTTCTGTGTACTAATGCATTGGTACTATCCCTTTCACTTTTCAATCACTCCCTTAGAAATTTACCTTAATACAGAGAATCAGCATGTGGGCAGGTGAATAGGGAGGCTACTGGAAACTTTGTCTATCTGCCATCTTTGAGTTTGGCCATCTCTATGCTCTTTCTGTGTTTCAGTCTCTATTGGTATGGACTTTGCTAAATGTTCTTTACATTTCAGTGTCTGTGAGTTTGGGGACAAAGAGATGGGGTTCAGGAGTTTTGAACTAATTTATAGATGCACCCTGATGTGGTGGTTTTAGCTTGGGATAGAAAATCTTATCTGCTTATTTATCTGTGTGATATAAATCATGGTACTTTACCTCTCCAAGTCTTAGCTCCCCACAGCTAATAGAAATAACAATACCTGCTCTATAAGATTGTTGGAAAATCAAATGTAATATGTATGTGTTCAGGAAGAATAGAGTACAAAGAAGCTCCATTTAGTAAATAGCAATTTGAACGTTTATGTATTAAGTTTCATTTATTTTGCCACTTCGAGAATTAAATGGTTAGATGTATCCAAAAGACAATCCAAATGATTGTTCTCATAACTTCCTAAATGAATTTCACCACTTGTTGTTGTTGTTTTTTTATACAAACTCTTAAAAATTATGAAAGCACAGGAAAAAAGATGGCAGGATAAGTCAAATAAGAAAAAATGTAAAAGTTGAACTTATATCACAAGAAAGTATTCAATTTTATATCTTACCATGGTGTGAATCTTGAATCATTATATTAAACATTTTTCTTGTGAGAAAAAAAATGATGGAAGGTCAACTGGAAAAGAAGCTGTTTATTCCTCTGGACTATTTGACAAACTCCTCACTTTCCCTTACAAAATATGAACAAAACTAACTCAATCAGTTCGAGTCTCTAGGTGGTGCTTTTCAAAAGTACTTTCTTGAAACAGCCACCACAAGAATTAAAATTATTTGTTGACTTTTGCCGAGTATATACTTCTTAACTCGCCATTTTGAATTTGCAGGTATGAATGTAAGCAAGAGTGAGATAACAAAGGAAACTTCATTGAAACCATCCAGGAGATCCCTGCCTTGCCTCGCCCAGAGCTACGCCTACTCAAAGAGTTTGAGCCAATCTACCTCACTCTTTCAGTCCACCGAGAGTGAGTCTCAGGCTCCCACTTCTGTAACCTTCATCTCCTCGGACAAAGCAGAGCCAGGTGAGCAGCTATTCCTGCTTTTTTTGTTCAACTTGCAAAAAATAAGTGTTTTCCAACCGTTCCTTCTTTCCTTCCTTCATCTATTTTATTAGTACTTACAGAACTCATTAGCAGGAAGGCTGGCATAGAAAGGAGAACATTTCACCAGTCAGACAGGAGACCATTTGTTGGCCAGCTGTGTTTTCACGTCTTTCTTGCCTTGAAAGAAGCCAAACTTGTGGGAACCTGGAACTCGTATTTCCTGTTTGCAGGAGAAGACCGACCAGCTACCTGAATTTCTGTCTCATCATTTCTGGAGAGAGCCTGTAACCAGTAACTGAAGACAGTATGTCAGCGGTACCAAACTCAGTTTCTTAAAAAGAAAGACCAAAGATTTTAAGTAATATTGACAAGAAAGCAGTGAAGATTTGACTGCAGAAAGACGTGGTTGGACAAGTATTAGCAATCAAATGTGGGCACGAAAGCCTTAGAAATACAGGGAAGTTCCAGCTGGATGCCACATTAAAGACACTTTGTGGCTGCCCTGGGCATTTTCTGCACACATCTGCCCATCTGAGACATCATTATGCTTTTAGACAATTCCTTTTCACAAAGCCAGGAGTCAAAATACAACCCGGCCCCCTATCATTCAGTAGATGAGGTGTGTTTCTATTTCCCCATCCTTCTGTAAGTTGCTTTTTTGTCTGAAGAGAATGCATTCCTTTATGATTCCTTGGGGTTGTTTCTTCCTCTGGATAACTTGAAAATACCAAGATTCTCTTTTCAGTAACACTGTGAAATCACTACTAATTGTAAATAAGAGCTTACATCCATGTCCAATAAAAAAAGTGGCTAAGTATTCAAGAGGATGAAGGTATTGAAATATAATAGAGATGTATCTTGCCCTTATTGAGTGAAATTTTAAATAACTAATTTCAACTCATTAACTTAAAAAATTCCTTTATGCTTGGCCATCAGTCACAGTCATTTTTCTAAATGTTAGTGTTTTTATTTCCAAAAACTATGAACGTCGATGTCTTTTTTTTTCCTCCAGTTAATGCTGAGGAGGATAAAAAAGATTCTGTGCTCAAATGCTCTTTTGCTGACCTCAGTGACTTTTGCTTGGGTAAGTAGGTTTCAAGTATTTCCTTATTCCTTTACCCCATCTCCAAAGGTAAGCTGTCTTCTTCAAATCTAGAATATTATTTTTTAAGAAAATAATACCTGTTTGGTCTTTAATATTTGATGGATAAGTATAATATTCTCAGGTTAAAAAATGATTAAGGTATTTCATGTACAGTTTGAAATTCAAGTGATATAAAATTTATAATGAACAACAATCTCATAACCAAAAACGTTTAACACTTTCTGCTATTGAGCTTTTGGAAATATCTTTCAATTCCCTATGAATAAGCACATTAATTCTGCTATTTCTAGATTTATTAAATTTCAGCAGTGTCTGTTGACCCCCCCCCATGGTGTTAGATGAAGATTTATCTAATTTACATAACCCTTCAATTTTTCATAGTTACACTATCATTTAAATTTTTAAACCTCTCTGCTGATTAAATTTGTCATTTTATTTTATTTTATTTTATTTTTTTAAAGATTTTATTTATTTATTTGTCAGAGAGAGAGAGTGAGAGAGCGAGCACAGGCAGGCAGAGTGGCAGGCAGAAGCAGGCTCCCTGCCGAGCAAGGAGCCCAATGTGGGACTCGATCCCCGGACGCTGGGATCATGACCTGAGCCGAAGGCAGCCGCTTAACCAACTGAGCCACCCAGGCGTCCCTAAATTTGTCATTTTTTTTTTTTAAGATTTTATTTATTTATTTGACAGACAGAGATCACAGGTAGGCAGAGGCAGGCAGAGAGAGAGGAAGGGAAGCAGGCTCCCTGCCGAGCAGGGAGCCAGATGCGGGGCTCGATCCCAGGACCCTGGGATCAGGACCCTAGCCGAAGGCAGAGGCTTTAACCCACTGAGCCACCCAGGCGCCCCTAAATTTGTCATTTTAAATAGCATATTTACACATTTATATCATATTCTATCACATTTTAACAGTATTTTTTACTCTCCACTTGGCAAATGTAGTACTACTATGAAAATAATGCTTTTGGCAGTTACAGGATCACTTTCTTTCCTACAGTTAAAGTTGTTATGACCTCTTTGCTGCTCTTACATAGTCCTGGAGTCAAGGTCAAATTGATTCCACTTTCCAACCCTCCATCAATTACTCAAAATCATGCCACACTAAACTTACTTTCTTGTTTATACCACTAACTTTTGTTAGTTTTATTTTCCTAGATTATCTGTATTTTTTTTCTTGGGAGGAGAAAATATCTCACCTTCTGAATATTCCCATCTGTTCCAGATTCTAATTTTTATATCCTTTACTTCATTCTTCTTTAAGAAATTCTTGGTATTCACTAACTTTTCATTAGATATCTACATATCTGGATTAATGCCAGTTTCTACTATACCACATATTCCTCTTTCTTGGTTTTCAACCTCATTTTTTCCCCCCAGAGTGTATCCTTAAGAAACTACCTCTGAGGGGCGCCTGGGTGGCTCAGTGGGTTAAAGCCTCTGCCTTCAGCTCAGGTCATGATCCCAGGGTCCTGGGAAAGCACCCAACATTGGACTTTCTACTCAGCAGGGAGCCTGCTTCGCCCCGCCACCCCGCCCCGCCACCCCCCCCCACCTGCCCATCTGCCTACTTGTGATCTCTGTCTGTCAAGTAAATAAATAAAATCTTTAAAAAGATAGAAAGTAAGAAAGAAACTACCTCTGAAGGCTCATGTGAGATGCAAACTTTCTAAGTTATTCTATGTCTGAGATGACTTCAGTTCACTCTTACATTTCATTGTATTTTATAAAGTCCTAAGTTGAAAATCATTTTCCTTGAAATCTGGAGACTGGATTCACTGTCACCTAGCCTCCATTGTTACTGCTAAAAGCCCAATTGCTATCTGATTCTTGTTCCATTGTCATTGAATTTTTTTTTTCTTCTCTCTGTGCATTTTTATTATCTTTATTTTTTGTGTTACAGAATTACAGAGCATTATGTTTAGGTGTGTGTGCATGCATGTGTGTGCATTTTCTTTTATCTCATGATTTTTGTTTCTGCCTCAGTTCTGGAAGATTTCCTGCATTTTTCTTCCAAATGACTTTTCATTTCTGTGTGTATGTGTGTTGGGGGAGGGTGAGATCATATATGTATATTTGATTTCCAAGTCTTTTTTGTTTTCAGAATGTAACTTTTTCAGAGCATCTGTTGTATTTCATGAACATAACATCTCTAATCTCACTAATTACACTTGTGATTTCTCAAGTTTTCCTTTGTTTTTTAAGTTTTAGTCTGTTGTTCCAGTGATCCATTTTTCTGCCTGCTTCCATTAGTCATGCTCTTTTAGGCTGTAGGATTTCCAACAATTTCTGGTGATCTTTGGTCATCTGCTTACATTTAAGAATAAAACAACAGGAAGGCTGAGTCAGAGTTCTGGGGACTTGGAAAAGTCTCAGGGAAGGAAAGCTCTCACTATAGAGTGAATGGCTAAGGAGCCATTACTTAGGTGATCTACCCAATGTCAGATTGAAGACTATAGTCCAGAATGCCGATTTCCCACATTCTGCTTTTGCGCTTTGTATTTCTTTTGAAAAAAAGTTTGTGCTTGCATGTTTTATTGTCAGACCTTCAGTTTTCTTCAGGTTTTCACTTCTGACTCTCACTCCTGTTTTTTTATCTATCTGCCATCTTTGAGTTTGGTCATCTCTAGGATGATTTACTGTCTTCCTTCCTCTGCACAAAATTTAGGCTAAACTACATGATCAGTTAACACTCTTACATTAGAATTTTGCCTTCTAGAAAACTACTGTAGGCCTGTATCTTTAGAAAGTATTTATTATGTTAAGTCTCCAGAGCAAGGGACAACAAATGTACTTGAAAGCTCATTCAGCCATCTTGAATTTTGTTTCTTTATTCTACCAAAAGTTGATGATACACAGCTCTTCAGTGTGATACGTTGTTGTATAAACCTGTCCAGCACTTTGTTGTATAAGCCTATACAACAGGATGAAACCTGTACAGCACTTATTTTAGAGGCCTGGTATAGAATTTTATTTCTAAAAATCTATTCCAAAAAATAGTATCAGAAATGAAAAATAATTTTCCTCACAGCTGCCTTAACTTAAGAATAGAGGAAAATTCAACATTGTAGTAATTGTACTATAGAACATTTTGTGGCATATTTCTGGGTGGGGAAAAATAGCTTAAATATAAATGTAGACCTCCCCTCATTTTATTTAAAAATGTATTGGAAAAGAGCTAGAAAGAAAGAAACAAATATGTTAGCTAAGAGTGTGTATCTTCATGTGGTACAATTATTTATGGTTTCTTCTTGTTGTCTGTGTTTTCTTTTTTCCCCTCTAAACAATATATGCAAATATTATATAATAAGAATATGTAAAGAATAAATTTACATCAGAATTTTTGTAAGTAAGGAAAATTGTTCATATTTCCGTCAAAATAGCATACAGTTCAATGGAGAGTTTTCAGAATTGAAACTTGAAACTGGTTGATAGTCACCCAGTATTTGGAATATTGAAAGATTCTATCCTGACCCTCGGTTTGTAGTCAGTATAATTTTTATTTATTTTTCCTATGAACAGAGATAAGTTTACTCAACCTTCTCTTTTCCCTTTTGATATTATCATGCAAGATTTACTTCATTTGAGTGAGATTTGCATTAAGATCTGTAGCTTGCCAGACATGGTCATGAACAATGCCTTTGAACTTTTTTTTTTTTTTTTTTGTAATTCATAAACTTAAAGAAAGAAAAGAAAGCCAGAATTTATCAAAGAGTAATATTAACCTGTTACAACGCTTATTTTACAACCCGAGAGTGAATTTATTTATAACCTTCCCAGGGTTAGCCCTGAGTTTTCAGCAGTGAACATTTTGGTCGTCTGGCTGCACCGCCTGCATCAGTGGCTGTCAACTCGGGCTATGCATTCAAGTCACCTGGGAGCTTTTAAACCTCTGAGTCTCAGCTCCCAGGAAATCAATTTTACTTGGTCTGAGGAATGAAATCAGGATGCATACTTTTAACTGTATCCCAGGCAAATATTAAATGTAGCTAGAATTAAGAATTTCTAGCCTAGGGGCACCTGGGTGGCTCAGTGGCTAAGTGTCTGCCTTCAGCTCAGGTCATGATCCCAAGGTCCTGGGGTTGAGCCCCGCATCTGGCTCCCTGCTCGATGTGGAGCCTGTTTCTTTCTCTGCCTGCTCTGCAAGCTGCTCCCCCTGCTTGTGCTCTGTCTCTGTCTCTCTTTCTCTGACAAATAAATAAATAAAATCTTAGGGCGGGGGGGGGAGATTTCTAGCCTAAAACATGTATCTTGATTTCTCTCTGAGGACATTGTTAAGATACTTTTTCATAATTTTTTAAACAATGAGCTGTGTTATTTATCATAGCACTCTGAATTACTGCAAATTAGTCATGTTTCTTACAATACTCACTTTTGTGTGTGTGACATAAAGACAGTGCTGGCTTATTAAGTTTCCTAATTAAAAGAAGACAGCCACCAGCAGTTTCATTTTATATAGAACATCAGTATCAAAGATAACATTTCATTAGAACAAATACACTCAATCAGAGTACAAAGGTCTTTCCCATGGTAATTAATTCTGAAAGAGGTTACTATTGTTATTTTTCTGATAAGACAAAAACAAGAACAAAAACCTTGTCCAAAATATCCATACGGTTGATGTAGTTTACATAGCCCTTTTCATAATAATTCTCCCAAACTAATACTAGTTAATAGCCTAACAATAACTCTAGCCATGCAAGCCTTTCCATTCAGTTCTATGCGTCTTATTTTTGATAGTGAAATAATCATGATAGTGCCATCACAAATGTTAACATTTTCTCTAAATGCTTAATGTAATTGGATGTCCTAACTCCATGAATGCTTCCCTCCTTATCATTCTAGTGTGTCCCAATCATCTGACACACTTGACCTGTGTTCCTGTCTCTTCAGGCATTGTACCTCACAATCAATACTTTAGCACACCCAGCATCGATCTACCATTCATTCAACTTAGGGAATTGTCCCAGCTTCTGAAGGGGTAAATATGCACACATGAGGTATTTCCCTTTACAGTGAACGTGAGAATGCAGCTCTGGCTGACTGTACCATCACCAGGCGTTCCAAGAATCCATCCTGGTGTAACACCTGGCTGGAAAGTACTCCTTTTGAAACAGCCGCATATCTAAAATGTATATGATTTTATCGCCTTTGAGACGACATCAAGCAAAATGATGTCAAATATACCAAGAGTGTAATTAAATAAAGCATGAGTGTTTTAGCAATACATCCTTCCTTTTAAATTCAATGAAATTACATTTTCTAATTTTGCTTTTAGAGGGCAGACTGCCAGCTTCTAGCATTGGGTTGATTAACAATCCAGTGTTGGTAGTTGGTACTTGTTTTTAAGTACCAACAGGCTCTAATACAATTTTTGGAACCTGCTGGATACATCTAGTTAATGGCTCTTTTTTTTTTCTTTCCAAGAGAAAGGGAGAGCACAGGCCTATGAATATGGGGGGAAGGGTAGAAAGAGAGAGAAAGAGAATCTTAAGCACATTCCACACACAGTACTGAGCCCAATGTGGGGCTTGGTCTCAACGATCCTGAAATCATGGGTCCTGATCCATGATTTGGATCCTGATCCATCCACCCTGATCCAAAATCAAGCATCAGATACTCAATCACCTGGGCCACCCAGGATCCGCCCCCCCCTTTTTTCCCACAGTGTACTACTTTGAACTGCCCCATGAGATTATCAGTGCTGTGGCACAGTTAACTGCATGCAGTCAGTGTTTCATTGAGGATGAGTATACCTCACTGTTCAAAATGATAGCTATGGAGGAAGGAGCATTCGTGGTCCTCTTGATTCAGAGCTGGACATTTCCACTAAGACTGCCTAACAGGGTTTGTAGTATATTATGGATGAAATGCTGTTTTCCCAGCCAGACACTGGTCAAATTCCCATTCTTATATCTATGAGCTGTGTGACTGTGGCATATTATTTACTACTCTGAGCCTCAGTAATCTTATAAAGTGGAATTAATGATCTATACTTTGCAAGACTATTGAGTTAAATGAAGAGACATAACTCTATCACTCTCCTAACACATCATGGAGATTCAACAAATATCTGCTCATTGCTTTATTCACTCATTCATTAAGCTTATCTTTTACCCCAAATTTTGGTAGACTCAGAGATATCTTCACTAATCATTATCACCAAAATGTGATTTTTATGGCAGAGCGGAATAACAATAATTTACTGAACACTTATTACACAACTCTGTGTCTGCCTTACCTCACTTAATTCTCTTAACAATTCTTTGGGTTAGGTACTCTTATTAGCCTCTTTTTATACCTGAGGAACCTGATTGGTCAAGAGATAAAATAACTTGCCAAATGCCAATTGAGATTTTTAACCCAGGAAGTCTTCATCTTTCATCTTCTCCCTTAATCATCTCAGTAGGAATCACAGTCCATGGAGTTAAAAGGTGGTTAGTGATATCCATAGAATACCAGCTCTGCAATGCTAATGAGTATGAGGCTGTGAGCAGCAAAAGATGGGGGTAACATCACACGACATAGTATATTTGGGAGATGACTGATTGAAGAAGGCTAATCAGGTTGGGAGTTTAGAATTTCGTTGTTCCGTTTTCTTCCTTCATTCTTTATATTGCTGTCTGTGAGCCTTTAAGTCTTCTTTTCTTTTCTTTTTTTAAGATTTATTTATTTTAGAGAGAGAGTGGGGGGAGCAGTAGGAGAGGGAGAAATCCTCAAGCAGACTTCCCGCTGAGTGGGGAGCCCAACATGGGGCTGGTTCTTAGAATCTTCAGATCATGACCTGAGCTAAAATCAAGAGTCAGACTCTCAACTGACTGAGCCACCCAGGTGCCCTGAATTCTGCTTTTCATAGAACAGCTCACAGAGCCAAAATACCATTCTGCCTTGTGCCCTCAGCCACACAGACAGACACAGCTTCTCTCTCTCTCTCTCTGTCTGTCTCTCACACACACACACATACACACACACACTGTTATTCTGGAAAGTGCCAATCCATGTAATGGATTTGAAATTCTGATGTGACGATACTCTTGACTATCAGTCCTGGACGCCCTGCTATAATCATCCACCTCTCTCTTGCTAGTAGTCTGTAAAATGACAAGGACAGAGACATCCGTATTAACAAGTAACTGATGATTGAGTCTGCTCATGCTCATGCTGCAGTAAAAACAGATAACTTTGAAGTGAAATAATCAGGGCTTACTAAAACCAACATAATTTGAGTCCAACCAACTAAAATATACATCTCTCTAATCTTGTGAAATCAACATTTCCTTAACGCTATGAAGCGAGTCCCTTAGGAAGTGATTTATATTAGAGTGGTAAGATAATGTGTTTTCGTGAGCTTAATCTTTCAGCTTGCCACAGTGTTCATTTTATTTCTTAAAACAGTTACGATCAGATGAGTACGCGGTGATTTTGATTTCATTCGATGATACTTGATAATCTCCAATAATTTTTCATATTTTTTTCAAATAGCATTTCATATTAAGATGGCATAAAAAAAAACTTCATAGTAATGTTACCAGCCTATTTCAGAATCACAGAAATAAGGGAATTACACTGAAAGGACAGATTGTTTTCCAGTAGCGACAGCCTCACAGTCACTGCACATCTTTTCGGTTGTTAGTTAAACCCATTATGTAAGTCCTCTGGGCTCAATTTTCCAATTATTTTTGGAACCTGACACTGTTGAGCAGTTGCTGCCACAAGCCTTGTCCAGTGTTTCAGTCTCTGGGTAGATCAGCATCATGACTTCCTTCCTCATTGTCTCTGCTCTGATGCTTGCCTCCTTATGGTCTGTTTTCCATATAGCAGCTACAGGAAGCTTTCATAAGAGGAGAATGAAATATCATCATTTCTCTACTCAGTCCCCTCCCGGTTTCCCACTTCTTATAAAATGTAAACTCCTTACTGGAGCCTTCAGAGGCCGTACGAGGTCTGGGCCTGCTCCAGCTCTAGACCATTTGCTAATGCTTTCTTTGACTCAGAGCTGTAGCCATGCCAGTCCTCTTTTGCTCTTTGTTCATGATAAGTTTGCTCTTATCCGGAGGCCCAGCGCTGAGAGAAACCAAATTCATACAAGCTTCACTTTGTGTCTCCTAATCTTGACGTAAGAAGTATTACTGGAAATTATAAGATTTATTTTTTTTCCCTCTTTTCCAGAGGACAGAGACCTGCTTGGTCTTGTTGGTGCATACAGGCCAGAATCAAGAATCGTACTCAGCATGTAGTAGGTGTGCAGAGAGTATTTTTAGGGTCAGTGAAGGGATAGGTGAATGGATGAAACGATACTGACATACATGTCTTTGGAGAATCTACTCTCCATTATTCCTTTACTTTCCATGAGGTCTTTCATCTCTGTGATTTTTCCCACCGGTTAGAAATCAGTGCTCTGTTATTTTTCTTACTGAAGACCTAATCTAATTGTGTTACTCTTTTTCATGTAAGTCGTATTGACAAACCTTTTGTAGAGCATTTAAAGACCTAATAGCTATGACTCTTGTTAAGTAGTAGGAGAATCCCTTTCTAACATTATTCCTACAGGAAGTCCTCCGGAATATCCATTTAGATGCTTCCTACTTCCTATTATTATTATTGCACTTTGGTTATAATACTGTTATACTCAGTTCACTAGATGATAATAATGGCTATTTATATCTTTTTCATATTACCTAATACTTACTGTCTACTTGATGATGGATGGATGATTGGCCATTGGGTGAATGTATGAAACAATAGATGTGGATAGAATAAACACTGGCATGCTGACACAGTGGAAAGCATTTATCTTCAAGATCTGCTTAGTCATGGGGTTGACTGAATACAGCTCTGGCTGTACCCTCAGTGTGACTGGCTAGCGTCAGGACTTTCGAACAATGCGAGTGTTGGGAGAAATAGGCAGTATAGGAACTGCAAAGAATGATTAAGTCTGGATCTTCATTATCACCACATTCTAAACACTGAGTAAACCATAATTGGACCATTAGGTTTGTTCTTCATAGGAAACTTTGGTGGAATAATAATTTTAAAGTCATGGAATTTATTAACAGTCAGATCAGGTACTAACTCTGTCAGTCAGTAGAAAGGTACACCATCTGTGCCTCAGGTTCCTGATTTATGAAATGGAGATATCAATATTATGGTTTGATTTTTTATAATATAAATAGGATTGTTTGAATTAAGAGTTTTTGTGAGATGCAAATAAGACAATGTATGTTGCAAATACTCATATATTAATTCACATTAATTAATACAAAAAATTAATCTGGGTTTGCTGAAATCATCATTAGTTCTCTTTTCACTATATCAGGCTCCCTGCTTCAACATATTAAATGATTTTTTTCAGCTTTGAGAATCTTGTTTTTTTTTTAAATATAACAACTTTATTGAGATATAATTCATATACCATACGATTCACCAATTTTAAAATGTACAGTTCAGTGGCTTTTAGTATATATAAATTATAAAGAATAAAAATAACCTTAAGCCATTACTATTATTATTTAATCACTAGCCCCAACTACTTTGGCAATCCTGGAACACACTATCATTAGCAATGTATGGGATGGTCACACTTGAAAGTCAGTAGAGGCCAACTAATAAGATCACATACACATATTTAAAATTGCCTTAACAGTTACCTCACCAATTTCCAGATGCTCCAGCAGTTATATTAAAATGTAGCAAAGTAATGAAATGGCATTAAAATAAAGAAGAATTGAGCTGGAATAATTTGTCTATTAAAATTCCATTCTGAGAGCTGCTCTGTGGTTTATGTTACAATCATAGGAGCCTGCTATCTTGATTGGTCCCCTTGAGTTTTGAACTGATACTGCTTTGCAAACAAAATTTGCAAGAGTTAATGGATTCCCACTCGACTCAACAAGTTTTCATCATAAATTATATTACTGATGATTGGAAGAGGGTGTAAATTAAATTTTTAAATTGTTTATTGGCATAATCATATTAATTACATTGTTTCCTATCCACCTAAGCTTTGAAGTGGAAGATATGACCTTGTTGTAGGTCCAAATTATATGATTAGTTTTGTAGATTCCTAATTACTAGAACTGTGAATTTAAAGAAAGATTAAAGAAAAAAATGTATATTTCTTCAATACCTTATATTACAAATCACATAGAGTATTTCATTTAATCCTTGAAACAGATTTTATTATCCCAGATTTTCATATCCACAGCCAGAGTGGCCCCTTTACAACTTAAATTAAATGACATGAAACCTCTACTCAAAACCCTTCAATATTTTTGTAGGTCCAAATAAAAGTCATAATCTGCATTATGGCACACTGTGTAAGCATCATCTGGCCCCTTACTACCATTTCTTGTCCCTCCCCTCTAACCCTATCCTCGAGGACCCTCCAATCCAGTGGCACTTGTTCCTTGATGTTAAGTATGCTCTCACTGCAGAACCTTTGCACTTGTTCCCTTCTCTGCCAGTAAATAAATGAAGATAAATAAAGATAACATCTTGCATGTTAGAAACTGGTATGTGCTAAAGAGTAAAGCAAAGCAGGGGCACCTGGGTTGCTCAGTGGGTTAGGCCTCTACCTTCGGCTCAGGTCATGGTCAGGGTCCTGGAATCGAGCCCCGCATCAGGCTATCTGCTCTGCGGGGAGCCTGCTTCCCCCTTTCTATTGCCTGCCTCTCTGCTTGCCTCTCTGCCTACTTGTAATCTATCTGTCAAATAAATAAATAAAATCTCTAAAAAAAATTTAAATATATATATATATATATATATATATATTTTTAAAAGCAAAGCAGAAAAATGATATTTTATGCTCAGTCAGCAGAATTTAATTAAGGATCAGACATAAGGTAAAAGAGAAAATGAGGAGTCAGGATGTTGGCCTCTGTAGCTGGAAGAATGGAGTTGCTATTTATTAAGGTGGTAATTGTTTCTGTATTTTATTATCCATTGGCTTGGGGAAACATTCTTGTGAATACAGATTTTTTTTTTCTTTTTGATGACTTTCAGATCCCTCTCCAGTTGTGCCCTTAACACATACTGACACACTTTGGTCCAAAAATTTTACTAATTTATATTGGTACAGAAAGCAAATGACTACTATCAGTTTCCCTAGTGTCTTGTCAGCAATGGATATTTTTTATTAAAAATGAAAGATACAAACTTGGGCATGGGACCATAAAACCACATAAAAATAAGTAAGTTTTTACTAAATTTATCTCATCTTTATTTCTTTTTTGTTGATAATTTTTATCTTTACCTATTAGGATACTAATATTTGTCTCCATCATCATTAACTGAAGGAGGATAGAAGGCTATGTTTATAATTAGAGATTACCCTTTTTTATTCAACAAATATGTTCCAATTTTTATGTAACCCAGATTTTTTTTTTTAACTTATGAATATTTTATGGCTTCAAAGTTTCCTAAATCATCATCTTTCCAATACTACAAGAGGCACTATTATATAGTGGCTAGGAATGTAAGGTTTAGGGCCTGATTTCCTGGGCTCATACCAAATGTGAGACCCTAGGTAACTGCCTACATTTCCTCACTGGTAACAAAAGCTAGTAACAATACTTTTAAGGGATTTAATCAAATGATATATGGAAATAATATGGCACCCTTCCCAGCTCTTAGACCAGATACATTGAAATTATTGTTGATTTTTCTATTTTAGATGCCATAGCAAATAGAATTCTGTTAGTTTTCCTTTAAAAAAAAAACCATCCTTGGTTTGACCATTTCTTAGTCTTAATACCACCCTGACTCAAAGCACATCCTCTCTACCTGATTGTTGCAATTAACTCTTACCTGGCTTCTTTGCCTCTGGCCTTGGCCCCTTCAGCCTATTTTCATGTCAGCTGACAGAGTGATTTTGTTAAAATCTGCTCATATTTACTCTGCTCAGATTCATCCAATGGCACTCTTTAACTCAGAATGAAAACCAAAATCATTCTGATGGTCCCAAGCCCTCCCTCATATGCTCTTACTTCCTCCATTATGACTTTAACATGATACCTTGTAACCTTCACTTTTGTTTATTCCTCACCTGTCACACTAATCTGTTTGTCTGTGAACAGATAAGAAAGGCATGCTTCCACCACAGGGCCTTTGCACTTGCTGTATCCTTTACCTGTGATGCTCTCCTACAGAGGTTCACTTAACATTTTGGCATCTTTGCTCCAGGTTACCTCAGGAAGGCCATCCTTAGCCACCTCATTTAAAATTGCAAATTGCTGGCCTCCCTGTTATCTCCTTGCCCTCTTTTTTTTTTTTTTTTAACTGACCATATCATCATTTAATAGATAGGGGTTATATTTGTTCTTTCCTTAACTTAATTACTTTCAACTTCATGAGGGTAAGGATTTTTGTTCATTGTGATTCCTACTCCCTTTGAAGTAGAATAGTTTCTGGTACACTGTGGATCTAGCTCAATATATTGATTTAATGAATGAAGGATACCTAATACATCTAACAATTAAATAATTATTAGCAATCCATGTGAAAAAGAAAACAAATCATTAGTTACAGGAATATTGTGTATAAAGTTAGTGTGAGAAAAAAATCCAGTATTCAACAAAAGAATACGAACTAAGTTAAGACATTTTTATATTCAAGAATAGTGTATGTTAAGTCAGTAAGAGTAGAGGTTTCTTGTTTCTAACATAGGAACACCGTAGGGACATTGTAAAAGACAAGATAGGAAAGGAAAATTTACATTACAATGACAGGAATTTGCAATCTTGCTAATAGTAAAAGGAAAAAAGAGAACTGTTATTATATATGGAAGAATCCTTCCCTATACTTTCAAGAAAAACAAGAAGAAAGGGAAACATACTTAACATTCCTAAAATAAAAGGAAATTTTAAAAATTAAGTCACTACGATCCAGATTTTCTGAAATAACAAGTCCATCTTTTTCCTTTTTCTTTTTAAATTAACTCCTATGATATATTAATGACCAAGTTGTTATAGACTCTGTAGTAAATTGAACACACATGAAAAAGAGATTGAACATAGTCCTGGGATAATTTTGTCTAAATTCAGAAAAATAAAAAGAATCACAAAAAGAAAGGAAGGAAGGAAAGAAAGAAAGAGAAAGAGAAAGAAAAGGAGGGGAAACCAAATATGATGGAATTTAGGAAAGATAATGATCCATTCTATTTGGAGCTTTGGGGCAGGAAGGAGGAGAGGATCTGAAAAGCTTTCATGAAGTTGGTAGCATTTGGCAAGACTTTCAAAACTGAGCTTTCTTCCAACAAGATGATGATGTAAGGATGTTCCTGTTCCAGGAATATTTGTGTTATAGGAATTAAAGAGAAAGAATAGAAAATTAAATTGAATTAAAATTAACCAAAACAAAATACAAAAAATTCTGCCCAGAAAATGTAATTGTGAATGGAATAAGGTTTAAATGAGTGGAAAACTTCTATAAATTGTATTTCTTGTATTCCGTGGTAAATGAGATGTATTAACATAAATTGCATTTTCTCTTGTAAACATTAAGTTAGTGATCACACAGTTATTAGAGCATAGAGGAAGACACTTTGAGACCGTCTTCAAAAACCTCTTTACAGATGAGAAGATAGACTGCCAAGGAGAGAACTGATGTAGGACAGGGCAAATTTAGGCTGAGGAACCGCAGTACTGTGACCTGCAGGGTGGTTTGTGCTCCCAGCTTTCGCTGCCCATTTACCTACTGCCATTTAATCACAAAGGTCTCTTCCTATGTCTCCAATATCAAAAGAAAGAAAAGGATGGGGAGAGAGAGAGAGGGAGGGAAAGATAAGGAGACAAGAAGAAAGGTAAGGAAAGAGACAGAAGATGAAAGGAAAAAACCTATTGGCCTCAAAAAAGAGCAAAACCTTTGTGCCTTACAAATCAGCAAGCTGAACATGATGGGGTTTAGGTAACTGATCCAAAAATTAACTCCAAAATTTCCGTTTCTTTTTCACTCATCTGACACCCATTCAGAACAAGTCCAGGTTTTACACTTTTTTCCTTCCGTCTAGACCATTCTTCCTCCAGTTACCTGTGTGACTTACTGCTTCATTTTCCTGCATCTTTGCTCAAATGTTACTACAATTCTCTGTACTAAAAGAGCACCCTTGTTCACACCTGTGACACCTCTGTCCTTTTCTGCCCTCTACTTTCTAGTGCACTCACCACAAAACATACTTACTATTTCCTTAATTTGTGTTGTTTATTGTTTTTCTCCTTGGACTTGAACGTTCTCTGAAAGCAGGATTCTGTTTGCTGCTATATTGCCAACTCTTAAAATTATGTCTGGCATATCATGGGTATTTAATAAATAATTGTTAAATGAATAAAATGCAATCTTCTTAAATCTAGAGAAAACATAATAGTATATTTACAAGTGTCAGCTTTGGAATCAGATCTGGATGTCTTTGAGTTCTAGATGCACTCTTTACTAAATTAGTGACTTAATCTCCATCTGCTTTATTTACTGTTTAATGTAGGTAAAAACCATACCCACATTTGTACAGATGTTATGGGGAGTAAAGAAAATAATACCTGTAAAGTTTCTGGCTCTTAGAATATACTCAACAACTGTTAACCATCAATCAGTGTTAGCTATTTTTAATAGTTCTGGTTTTAATCCTAAGTGCTTAGAGCATTTAAACATAATTGGCAATTAATAACATACTATGACATAATATTACCTGTCCAGTCTTAATTCATACCACTACTCAGATTCTGATAGTCTAGCTGTACATGGCATAATATATGCTATGGCATATTTTAAGATTCCTAATAAAGGAAATTAGTGCATACATTATAAGCAATATTCTATTCTAATACTACATCAAATGATTGAAATCTTTAAAGCATTATACATAGTTGTTCATGTCAGAATTTATGTTTGATAGGTGTTAACAGATGGAATAAAATAGCTCTCCAAAACATTTTCATTTATTTGAAAAGGCTAAATATATTCGATTTTGTCTGTGTTTGAATTAGAAGAGGTACTTCTATCACACGGAATACAAACTGTGTGAAGCACGTCAGCAGTCTTCGGTTGGACTTACAGACCCATAGAGGTTTCTTGTTTTATACTGTTGCATTGATTATAGCTTGTTTATTGTTCATATATATTCTTACAAGACCCTACCCTTTTTATAATTCTAGTGGTAATTAATTTTCAGTATTCTCTTCTTATTTGCAGCTGTGGTTTCATTTTGATCTTATATTTTTAAAAAGTTTTTTCTTGTAACATTTGTAAGAATTGCTTCTATGATTTCTCAGACTTCTATCACACTTCAGTTAAATTCACATTTAGAAAACTTTCCAACTTTTAAGAAAACAAATTCTCAAAATTAATACAGTTTTTAATTAAGCAAATAAATGCTTGGGAATCTATTGAGTGTTTAGAAATATCTTAATCTGGGGCACCTGGGTGGTTTAGTCGGTTGGACGTGTCTGCCTTTGGCTCAAGTCATGATCTCAGGGTCCTGGGATGAAGCCCCAAGTAGGGCTCCATGCTTGGCAGGGAGCCTGCTTCTCCCTCTCCCTCTGCCACTCCCTGTTTGTGCTCTCTCACTCACTCACTCCTCCTCTCGCTCTGAAATAAGCAAATAAAATCTTTAAAAAATATCTTTATCTTCATGTTCAAAAGAGATGATGAGTTTGCATGGTTCTAATTTTATTTTCAAAAAGTTTAAGTCCACTAAACAGCAGAGATGCATTTAATTTTTATGAAAGTTCCTGTAGTGTCATTATTAATCCACTACAGGGAAGCTTTCATGTTTTTCTCCTGCCCTTTTTTTCTTTTCTTTTTTTTGCTTACTTTTTGGATGGATGGGTCATAAGAAACTTATACTTGGCTAAACCTCGGAAAAGCTTGAATAAAAGAGAGATTAGTACATTTAAAGAGAGAGAAAAGGAAGAAGGATAAAAGTGGATATAATTTTCTCTTTCTCTTTTCTAGCTCTAGGGAAAGATAAGGATTACATGGATGAATCAGAACATGCTAATTATGACCGATCTCGGCTAATCAAAGACTCTGTTCCCAAAGATAATTCTGAATCCAAGGCAAAATTGTCTAAGGTAATACAAACTAAACTATCAATAAGTCACTTGAAAGTAACATTTCTAAAACCTTTCAGTTCTTTTCAATATTAATGTATATTGTGCTGGAGAGAAGAGGGCACATAGGTTAACATGTATCTTTAAGGACTTAAAGGTGGAAAGTTGTATGTAGACATCATATTGCTTTATGTTATCAACATTTAAAAAAAACTGAAACATAAAATTAATCTTTGAGGGTTCTTACCTTATTTTTTTATACTTTTTGAAAGACAGCATGATTTCATGAGATCATGGAATGGACCCAGATTTGAATTCTAGTTCCATGCCTTACTATTTGTGATCATTTGAGCAGGTTAATTAAAGTTGCTGAGCATTGTTTTTCTCATCTGTAAAGTTGTATTATGTTGTCTGCTTGACAATTCTTTGATAAGTGCCTGAGATAACTGTGTGAAAGTATTTAGAGCATAGGAAAGGCTGATTATATGGCAGCTGAGAACAACTCATTGAAACTCCAGTCCATCAGCAGATGGGTAACTGGGCTAGAGTTCAGATTAACAAAGCCCTGGCTGCAGCAATGCCTCCATCTCACAAACAAAATGATTTTGTGGGCTCTTCAAAGCATCTGAGTTTGGTCATTCAATACCAAATACTATCCCTTCTTGGTATGTTCCAAGAAAATATCTGGCTCAGTCTAAGCCCACTTTTTTTTCTTCCCCATTATTTTCTATTGATTAAAGTGGAAATGCCTTTGTAAAAGAAATTTGCAGTTTAATGCAAGGAATGACTTAGCTTTCACTGTCACTGCATGGCAAATAGTCTCATCTTTGAATAAGTATTTCTCTAATATTTGATTTGGTTTGGCCTGGATTAATTTTGCAAATCCCTTCATTAGTCACCACTAAAACCTCAGAGAAGAAACATGACAGAATTTAAATATTATTCCCATAAATTAGACCAACATTTATAAATAGATGTAGGTATAAATGCTGGTGTCAAATTTCTTCATTCCTCTTTTGTTTTGTTAAATGGGATCAGTATTTTGTGCCAATAATTCTTAGATTATGTTTACAAATCAGGGTTTCATCTACCCTCTGTTTACTTCATCTGCTTTCCTGTGTCTGTCAGACCAACGTGGTGTTTAGAATGTTTCTGCTATCTGTAAACCATTGTTCCAAGTCACCTGAGAGAAGGAGGAGTTATCAGAAATACTGAGAAGAAACCCAGATGTTGTTCCTCAAGATCCCCATAGCACCAATAAGACAAACATAGTATGCTTTAAATAATTAGAAAAGGAACTAAGATTAAATAAAATCTGTCTTATCTTCTTCCCTAGAATTTACCACGTGCCACCAATGATACTTGCCATGTCATTTCTGTTCAAGAGTAGCCATTTCTCAGTCTCACTTTGACTAGACTTGAACTATAGGATATGAAAGTTAAGAAGAAATAGTTAAGGGGTACCTGGGTGGCACAGTCAGTTAAGCAGCCTACTCTTGATTTCAGCTCTGGTCATAATCTCAGGGTCGTGGGACCAAGCCCTAGCTTAGGCTTAGCTTAGGCTGCCCCTCCCCTTGCTTTTTCTCTCTCTGCCTCTCAACTAAATAAATAAATCTTATTAAAAAAAAAAAAAAAGAAGAAGAAGAATAGTTAAACCTGCATGCATATTTTATTTTTAATGTTAAAATAAGAGAATGGTGTGTGATGATAGTAACAGACCACAGTCAGTCCAAAAAATGTTAGTGTAATGTCTTACTGAATCTGCCGAAATACATACTTTTCGGCTATTGCACTTCTACTCAAAAAAAAAAAAAAAAAAAAAGTAATTCATCACCTGAATGTTCTTAGACTCATTCTTTTAGCTTCTATTAAAATGTGTCTACTTTTGTCCTTTCATAGGTTAGAACACAGCATAAATTCCACTTGAACAAGTGGTCTTGTGACAAAAAGAGAAAAGTGTTTAAAAGCCATTAACTGTTTACTTGTTTGTGTACAAATGAAGGGCAAAATAATCTCCTTTGAATATGTTATTTGTGTACATTTGTCACAGGGAACCTCAAAGAGCAGTAACCTATATTTCTACCATTTGGACTATGCCATTTGGCATTTAGATATACTTCCCCTTATAAATTTGTCAACCTTCCTCTTACTCCATCCCACCACTAAATGATATGGGTATTTATACACATATAAGTGTGTATATATTAGATTATATACATTTTAAGATAGACCTTATGAAATTGACAAGATTTCCTCATTTTTGTGCTAAAGAACAGCAACTTTCATATTGTTTAATTAACATGTATTAACATATGTATAAATTTTGTAGCTGAAGATCTTACCTCACACATTATTTGGCTGGGATAATTGTACTGGTTGCAACAGGTCCTATGCATAGGAGGCAATGCATTTGATATTTTATATCTTTACAAAAGTTACTCATTTGCAATGGAATTATTTTAGACATGACAGAACAAGTTTATAGAGTCAACAGGAAGGGAGCAAAAATCCCAGGGGAAAGTGACTGCTAATGTAAACTACTATATTGTGAGTGATATATGATATCATGGGATTGATATTTATGTATCATCCCATACAATGATATGTATGGGATTACAGAAAAACAAATGGAACTTTCCAACAAAATTCGCCATGAGCTATAAACTAGGTTTACAGGAAATAACTCCAAATCCTCCAAGGTGGTATCTTACATTGAATTTATGAGGAAGTCTGTTGAGCTCATCTCATTGTCTGTAAAAACAGACAAGCAAGTCTAGAAATGTATGGAGTGTTTGATTCATCAACTATTGTGCAAATGCTTCCTGAATGATCTTGAGTCAGCATAGTGAGTTTAAATTTTGATCCCATGTCCACTGCTTATGATAATTTAGTAAGCTAAGTGCCTTTGTAAGGCACTATAGCTTGTTCTAAAATTAAGTTTCAGAACAATGAGTTGTATCCTTATGATACTTTACTTCAGGTCATGAACTACCTGAATGGCTCAGTCAGTTAAACATATAACTCTTGATTTCAGCTCAGGTCATGATCTCAGTATCAGGCTCCATGCTAGGCATGGAGTCTGCTTAAGATTCTCCCTCTCCTTCTGCCTTCCCCCCCTCACTTTCACTCTCTTTTTCTCTAAAACAAAACAAAACAGAACAAATTGTGAATACTTGGTATGTCATTTATACCCAAATACTTTAATATTTTAGAAAATAAAAACATCTACAATATTGATATATCAACTATGATGAAGTAGTATTGATAAAATAATAATAAATAATAGTAAATATTTATTTTATTTATTTGGAAGCTATTATGTGCAAAGCCTGGCATTTGTAGAAAAGAGAAATATGGCACACATGGACAGGTTTTGCTCTCCAGATATTAGGGTGCACTATGGGATGTATGCACATAAATGGAGAAAGCTAAGAGGCTCTAGAAATGAGAGATGACACTAACTACGGGATAAGTCCTGATTTAGCTAGATTCAGGCTTCTTGGTAGGAGCCATATTTAAATAACTCAGACACTGTAGTAGATGGAAAATAGCCCACAGTCTTTCTTCCTCATATCCACTCTATTTTTCAATGAGACATTACAGCATCTCTTATCAAGAGCTATAATCATTAGGATGGCCTTGGGCTTTGGCCAATAGAATGCTGCAGAAGTGACAATGTGCCAACACTGAACCTTAGATTCAAAAGATCTTGCACTTGCATTCTTTGTCTTGGGACTCTGCCTCTAGCATGAATTAGCCTGCCTAAGAATGAGTTGTGTGGATCAGGGCCCAGTAGCACAGTTGCCCCAACTGAAGCAGAGGTGTGAGAGAATTCAGTGACAAAGACCAGGAAACTCAGACCTGTAAAAGTTCTGCTGAGATCAGAACTACCCAGCTGGGCCCAGCCTACCCATAGAATCATGATTTAATGAAAACTGTTTGCTGATGATTTGTTTATCAGCAGTAGGTAATGGATGCAGCCATAAATGTTAAAGGATAGCCTGTTGGCTGACACCAGTTGATTGTTAACATAAAGTGAATTCTTCCTCAATTACTGAGACTTGAAAAATTGTCCCTGGGTTTTCCTAAAACATACTCATATTATCCGTTTCACTCTACAGAGCCCAAGTATGTTTTAAATGTCATAACCTAAATAACATAGTATCAAGCCAGACTATCTAAAACATTTTGACATTGTTATCTTAGAAAAACAAAACAAAACCTCTGTTTACAAAAGTGTTTTCTTTGTGATAGCATTAAATCAGGGTAGAATTCCGAGATTACCTTCAGTTGAACTATGGGTATATAATTAGCAATCACAAATACCCACTAAACTTGGTGAAGAGCTATGTCTTTAAAGAAATGGGGAAATTCGTTTCTTTTTTTACATTTTGACAAAAAGTCTCTGTCACACCTACGTGGACAAGAAATTTCAGGAAGCAAATTATAATGTAAAAAAAGGAAAAGTTCTATAAATCCATAGACTGAGGCACCTGCTGACTGCAGGCAAAGTTCTAGAATAGAGAGGGATTGTTTTTAAACAGTTTTGGTAACTATTGCCTTTTTCCGTCTCATTAATATGGAGAGCCTTGTGAATTATAATTAAAGATAAGATTCTACAGCCAGCTGGATGATCCTTGGAAGCAAAGTCCCTCTCTCTGTCAAAGAGCCATGTCCTACATACTAGCTGAGGTCTCTAGATGTGGGTAATTTGCAGGGAACATCGACAGATAGTTTAGGTGAGAAGGAACAAACAAAGGTGAGATAGTTAGGTGAGAAGGAACAGATAGTTTAGGTGAAGCAGAACCGTGGTTTATCTCTAGTGGACATTAATGAAGAATTTCTTGCTGCTTCTGTCCCTCACGATGCCGAAAATAATACTGCGGGTATTATATAACAATATAATATAATAAAATAATATAATAATAATATAATATAATGAAATAATATAATAAAAATAATAATGCAGGTGTTACCAATAATGAATGAGTCTGGGAATATGAATCTATATTCCAAATTACAGTGACTTCTCCTCCTAAAGGATGCCGGGTATCAAAACAGACAGGAAAAGGTTATGGGTCAGGAAAATCTTGATATGAAAATTTTAGTATTTCATTAAATTTAGATTTCAAAGCCATTCAGTTTTGACTGGTTAACTGGCATTGGCAGATGATGTTCATCTTTAACTCAACTGGTAACAGAAATAATTTTCTATCAAAGCTGGAGACACATCATGTGTTGGAGAAGGTGAGAGTGGCTTCTGCAGTCTCTGGCAATATGTACCTTTCACATGGACATCAGCAACTATTTCATGTGCCTCAGTAGCTCTTTGCCTCCAGATAATCCACAGGGATCATTAGCATTCTGAACTTGTGTATTTTTTTCCTAGCAGTTGTGAGATAATGATGACTTAAACTGTAAGATAAACGACTAAACTTAGCTCTGTGAGGCTGCCTTAATTGACAAGATTACATATGAAGTTAAATGCTAATTATTTGCATTTAATGGGATAGTCAGTTTTTAAGGAAAATCCCAATATTTGTATGACTTTAGGACCTGAAGTAATAATTTTATTTAATAATACCATTATGGGAAATGGTATCCTAAATATTTAATTTTCATACATATTATGGAACATACAGCAAGTTATCTTGGCTTGTTCATCTTTTTGGCCAGCACCTTAAATTTATTTATTTATTTATTTTTTGCCTTGTAGAAGAAGACTTTCTTTCCAGGCTGCTTGGTCTTTGTCTGATACAGAGGAAAGCATTATCCTCCCTGCAACCATACGGGGTATCTTCTTTCCTTGTGCCTTTTAAGTACTTACTTTGGCTGTCAGAAGCCTTCCCTAGTGAGTACTGGGGACTTGTGCTATACTAGCTGATTGCTAGTATAGATTTTTTTTTTTTCTAATTAACATGTTATAATTTTTATTTTTATAAACAAATTTTTATCCCCAGGGGTACATGTCTGTGAATCGCCAGGTTTACACACTTCACAGCACTAACCATAGCACAACTATCATATGATATCCCTGATATAAGGAAGTGGAGATGCAACATGGGGGACTAGGGGGGCAGAAAAAGAAGAAAAGAAACAAGATGGGATTGGGAGGGAGACAAACCATAAGTGCTAGTATAGATTTTACAGAAGATTTAGTAGAAGATTTTCTAGAAGCCTCAGAAGTCTTCTGTAGCTTGCTTAAATCTAAACTTGGTGTGTGTGTGTGTGTGTGTGTGTGTGGTGTGCGTTATGATAAAGGCGGCATTTCATATCAGTGATGATATATTGGTCTTTCAAAAAATGTACAAATGTTCTCACACTACTAGGTCATTAAGGGGTTAAACTATCTTTAATGCCTGCTGCATATCTTATACCAAGATGAATTATTGAAGAGCTAAATAGTTAATAAACTCACAATGAATACCTAAATATAAAATAAGCATTTTTTTTCCCAATGACAGAATAGTAAAATCTTACCTTTTGACCTACTTCTAGGAATTTATCTGGAGAATATAATTAGATGTTAGCCCATATAATTATATTTAAGGATGTTTCTCACATTGTAGTTTGTGAGGGGTTGAGGGGAACTAAACACTTAAATGTTTGAGAGTAAAAGATAAAATTCAAAAAAATAATAAAAGTGCCCTCAAATAAGAAAATTGAAAAATAAACCTTCAGAGTAGTTAAAAGTGATGGGAAATGGTCATAACATGTGATTTTATAAGAAGGTTGTTATAAGAAGCAACATGTACAGTTTGATAACGATTATATCAAAATATCTCTTATTGAGAAAGTATTCAGAATTATACACAACAAATTTTTATAGTGTTTTCACCGGGTGGTAGAATTTAGATAGCATAAATCTTATTTAAGTACTCTTAAATTTAAGCCATATGTATTATTGTATTATCCCCATTTTAAAATTTTTTCATAGCTAATGAATGACTAAGGCAAGATTTGAAAAATAAGATGGTTCTGTTACCTGAAACTACGCTTCTGCTTGCTACACTAGCAAGACAAGAACAGTTCAGGACTTCATCTCTGTGGTCTGGTAACCTTCATAATTAGCATTTCAGTTTGTCCCCCTATTGTGCATTGGTCACTTATACACCAGAAGCTGTGGTAAACACTTTGTATGCATTATCTCATAACTTCCCATAGCTCAGTGAGAGTAGTAGTCTCATTTTACTAATGAAGAAAATAAAGGTTAAAAATGTAAAGGTTTCTTGTCAGTCTCTGAGCTAGACAGGAATACAGCGGGATTATAGCATTCCTCTTTGATTCCTGAACCCTGTGCCTTTTGGACTGTAGTTAACTGACTTACAGTGAACAGTAAGATGTATACCTACATATTAATCACACCTTTGTAAAACCTTGAAACATTGCTCTGAAGTAGGCAGTTCTGCTTTATTTTTTTTAAGATTGATTTATTTATTTTAGAGAGAGAGAATGAGCAAGCAGGGGGAGGGGGAGAGAGAGAATCTTGAAGCAGACTCCCTGCTGAGCATGGGGCCTGATGAGGGGCTCCATCCCATGACCCTGAGTTCATGACCTGAGCCAAAATCAAGAAGCTGCCCAACTAACTGAGCCACCCAGGCACCCCTCTGCTTTTTACTCCCTGTATGGCTAACTCACAACATCCTAGGAATGGATTGACCTGTTTGTAATTTACTTTTGCATCAATAATTAACTAAGTAAAAAGTCAAGGAGTTTGTTTCAACTGAATATTACTAAACTTCAGGAAAGTAGCCACAAGGGAGAAGGTGTGTATATTCCTTGGTGGTTACAGAATAATCAGTGGATGAAATGTTTTCAAATGCATCTACCATATAGAATGGGAACTCCCCTTGTCTATCAGAAAAAAAAAAAAAAAAGGAGAGAAAAACAAACACCTCAACAGCTATGTCTAGAACAGTGGAACAGAGGGATAAAAAAATCAGGACACGGAGACATTTTAGTAATGAGAGTAGATTTAGGTGAGGGATGAATTTGACAAGGTTGATGTCTTTAGTTCTTTCAAAGCTATGTAGGAAAAGATATGCCTACTTAGGAAGTCTTATTTCATAGCCAGTACAAGTAAACAAACAAGATGCACAGATATTTTCTTTCTTCTGACACTAATGTTTAGGTAATAAAACCTATAGGAGGCTTCCTGAATCATCAACTTACTGGTTTTCTCCATGAGAACTTAAGAGCTCTTCTTGGGAGATCTTTTGTCTAAGCCTCCCTGGAGTACTTAGCTCTAAAATGAGAGCTGCAATAACTTGTCTGCAGACTTTGTGCATGCGTTTATGGGATGTGAAAGTAAACTCAATAAATTAGTGTGTCAGCATACCGGTTAAATTGTTTAGATAATTGTTCTACTTGACGTTTATACAATTGATCAACGATAGGCTCACATCAAACCAGTTCTCTGCTTAGACATGAAGGCTGGCAGAGAAGCCACATCAAAACTAATGTTATTCGAACACATTTAAAGTCAAATTTGTCTCCTTAATATCCCACCTCCAGGCCCTCCAGGTAATGTATGTAGTGGAAGGAACACAGGATTGGGAGTTGGAACATTAATAATAATAATGCTAATATTAAATAACTACAGTGGCTAATCTTTATTAAGGACTTTTCAGGGATTTTGTTGATGACCTGTATTGTTTTAGTGTCACAACCATTCTAAAAAGGAAGAGTCTATTTTTATTCCCATCTCATGAGTGTGGAAATGGAGGCTCGGAATGACCAGGTGATTTCCCTGTTCATATATGGCTGGGAATTGTATAGAGTCCATCACACTGTGAAGCATTGGCTATATTATACTGAATGGAGGTATGCACAAGGGCCTGTAGAAGCCATGAGACAAGTGCATTAGGTAGTTAGAGAACAGGTTCACATTACTGGGGAATGAATGATCTTATGCATTAGAAACCATGAATTTTGTGTTTTCCTCAATATTTTATGCTTAAGAAAAAATATAATAAAACTGAGACGCCTGTGCTCAGATCCTTTAAACTATAAAATACTCATCCCTTCTGTGCTGTTTCTAGCCCTTCGTCTTCCCATGTCCTTTTCCTCCATTCCCACCAACATGTAGACTTCTTAATCTCACCCAATGAGCCCATCAAAATACGAATATTTCAAGTAGCTGTCACTCTTTAAAGAAAAGAAAACATCAACAAAAATAAAGCACTGTTCTGTGTATTAAGTGATTTCTGATGCTTGTGGACTTTTTTTAATTGAGTCGTTGCTGTTGAATTCCTTATGAGATACAAATGAAGAACTCAGATCGGGGTTTTAGTCATGGACACCTGGACAATTTGATTAATCCCTTGATGCCACAGGCAGTTACACAGAGATTATAGTAATCTACCCTTTGTTGTTTAAAGGTTTCAAACTATTTGTGAAGTTAAAGTTTCCTATTTTGTGGCTTACCAGAAAATCAATTTTTAAGTACGTTGATTAATCCAAGACCAAATCCAGTTCTTCAGTGTTGTCAGTCCCAATTACAAGCTGTCCTGTGGAGGCTTTCTTGACAGAAATAAATGTAATCTTCTGTTGCATCTCATCATGTGAATGTTAACCAGAGAGGGACGAAAATGTTCAATTTTATTTGTTTATTTATTTTTAGGTAAAAGTTACTTCTATTGCTTTCAGATTATAATCACTTCACTCTATGCAGCCAAGAGCCAGTATAGTGCATATTGCCAAGTTTAATGGATGCAGGATTTTTCAGAAACCACGAAGGTTTCTATTGTACCTTTCCACCATGAATAAGAAAATAAGGCAAATTTCCTTGAAAAGCTGGGGGGAAAAAATAGAAAAAAAAGGAAATCCTAGTGAACACCGTTCGGCTATCAAAAACATCTACTGGCTCACCAATAAAAACGTTAGTTCTCTTTGCCAGACCACTATTATTCAAACTGAAACATACCTCCCACTTTTTATGTTAATCTCCCAACTCATTCAAATAACATAAGAAGGTGCAATAGATTATTAAAAATTGACAGTAAAATTATCAAAATGTCACTGACATTATATGACTAAATGTCACTTAGGTGAATCATCCATAGAAGCTATTAACCAATGACACAGGAACCGCTAACCCCACCCTCAAGCCAACCCTCTTAAATCAATTAAAAAAAGAAAAAAAGAAAAAACCAATGAGAAGTTCTTATAAAGAGATGAGGGTTTTTTTTTTTTTTTTAATCATTATTCAGACTCAGGCATTTAAAGAGTTGTCTAAAAACCCTCCAGTCAAATGCTTCATGCAGCATTCAGTATGTAACACTCTAGCTAATGGGAAAAAAGCAGGCAGTGGAAGGGAGAACTTTCTGTTGTCATGCTGAAGAGTGCTTTAAAGAAGATTGTCATTTGCAATTCTGTTGTCAGCAATGAAGGATTCCAAATGCAGCTGAACCCAGAATTTTGACGGTGGTATGTTTCAAAGTACATCCATCTAGGAATTCTATATTACTTTTCTGTTTTCTTAAAACTATGTAGAGAGGCCAATTAAGAATAATTGATATTGGTTTCAGAATTGGGGATGAGTGTGTCTCTTATTTCAAGATATTAGAAATGCATTTTAAAAAATAAGAAATATATGATCTAAATTGTTATATTGTGAGCATCTGTGTTTATCTTGCATGTAAAACAAATGGCACCTCCTCGAAGTTTTGACTATTTTTAAATGCATTTGATTATTGGTTTTATTGAAATCATTACTCACAAATTCTACTGTAAAATTAATTCTTGATTCAGGAATATATAAAATACAATTATTTGTAAAAGTATGTATTTTTAAAATGTTCTTAAGAAATTATTTTTATACAAGATATTTTAGTAAATAATTTCCGTCAAAATAGAAAATCTGAGAAAAACATCTGAACTTAAAGAAGCATAACTTGTAGCTTAACATGTTAAAGTAAACAAGTGACACAGCTGTGAAAGTCACTGTATTTAAGCAATGGAACAAAATGTTTCAACCTGCTAGCTTTACTTTTTCATGGTTTTAAAGGTGGTAAAATTATTATTGTTTCCATTCTACAGGCTTCATTTTAATTTCTTTGTTTAAAAATATTAACTGCTTCCCTTTGGAGATCAAAGGTTCAGTTTCTAAATCTGCATTTCTGGTTAGAGCACTTAAAATGGATATGGAAATCAGTGTCCTTTTCTTAAAGAAAAGTAAGCACTTAAAAGAGTCCTTATTAGTATTTAAAATCAGTGAGCAGGAAAGGTATACTCAAATATATTCTCTTAGTGGAAGTAAATTACTAAGATCATATTTAAAGCCCACATATTTTAAAGATGTTTATTTCATTGAAAACCCACCAGAAAACCATAATCTATGCTCCATCATAGACTGTCCTACTTAGAAAGGCTTGGCTTTTGGTTTTCTTTAGCTGAACCAGAAAACCTTTGATTTTGAGTAAATAAAAATGGGTGGAGAGAATATAATAGAAGATAGCCTAAAAAGCAGCACTTAGTGCAATGCCTGTCACAGTATAGAAATTCAATCAGTATTTTGTTTCTCGTCCTTCTCTCTTTTTAGTTCCTTAACTTCTTTAAATTTTTTTTTAAAGATTTTATTTATTTATTTGTCAGAGAGAGAGAGAGAGAGAGCGAGCACAGGCAGACAGAGTGGCAGGCAGAGGCAGAGGGAGAAGCAGGCTCTCTGCCGAGCAAGGAGCCTGATGTGGGACTCGATCCCAGGACTTTGGGATCATGACCTGAGCCGAAGACAGCCGCTTAACCAACTGAGCCACCCAGGCGTCCCATAGTTCCTTAACTTCTTTAAAAGAATATTTACACCTGCTTCATAATTTTGACTCTTTTAGTGGATATATCTATCTTATCATATGGTATTCAAAGCCACATTTTATCCACTTCTGCAGGTCAGGTAACTCAGGTGTTTGGGATCCAGTCTGAAGTCTTGTCTTCAATGATGAATTTTCTATCTTCTTTGTGACCCCATTGATACTATGTTGCTCAATGAGCCAGCTCTGTTTTATAGGACATTCCAAATGTGAAAACCTAATGATTCCCCTTAAATAAGAAAACTAAAATCACCATGGAAAATTTCAACTCAAAGGCAAAGTGTAGGATAAATCATCCAGATCAATTCATTGTTTGAACCATCTTGAGAGAAGTAGGAAGCGCAAATCTTCCATAATTATACCTGAATTTAACTGAATTAATACTCAGCCATCAGTATGAAAGTAGCTGTGTATTTGAAGACTCTTTTCAGAAAAGAGTGTGTGCTGCATAATTATACTTCATATTCATAAGAAATATGCATGCTTTACTATCTTAAAAGTAAACTTATAAGCAGGACTATCACTAATTATTAGATTAAAATATATAAAAATTTCTTTTGGAGACTTTTTTTCTTCAATAAAATGAGAGACTATAGTGATATGCAAGTGATATACTGTATATCACTGTATCTCACATTCTAAGAAATTCTGGCTGCAGCAACTTCTAAACAAAGTAGATATATATTTTTTTATTATTATAGCAAGATACCTTACAGCAGGTGTTCTCAGATTGGGAATAGCAAGATCACTTGTAGCGCTTGTTAAAAAAAACAAACAGATGACCAGGCTCTACCCCCAGAGTTTCCAATAACAATAATTCCACTTGAAGCCTGATAATTTGCATTTCTAACAAGTTCTCAGATGATGTTGATGCTCCCAATGCTAGCACTACATTTGAGAAAGACTGCTTCAAAATTTCTCTTAGCATCTCCAGTGGACTCTGCATGTTGGGAGCCTACCACGTGCCAGTGTCTATACTAAGGCTAGATATGCATTCATGCATATTCATGCAAAATCTCTACCCTTGCAAAGTTTGCAGTCTAGTAGGGAAGTCAAAAAATAGATAGGCAAAACAACCCACATATCTGTTTACAAGATGTCATTAAAGTGGGTCCTTGGTAGTGGAAGGGGGCTATTTGGGGCAATCTCTCAGAAGAGATTAAAGACAAGAAATGAAAGATGAGAGGTCAGCTGAGGAGGGAACTGTGAGAGAAAGGCATTCCGGGCAGAGTGCCCTCGAGGAGGGCCTTGGGGTGGGAAAGAGCTTGGTGTGTTTGAGAAACTGATATGTGGCCTGTGTGGCAGGAACACAGAGACTGAACACCAGGATGGCCGAAATGAGAGGAGAGAGAGAGGTAAGCAAGCGCAATGCTGTAAGGGCTTATGAGGGGAGTTTGGATTTCATTCTCACTGTTAAGGGTTTTAAACAGATTTCAGTTTTCATGAAATCATTCTGTTCCTGAGGGTGGGGGAACGATGGTGGAAAGTGGGGTTGATATTACAGCATTCCAACCGAAAAAGGTCTGTGCTCCAGCTAGCCACGGTTGTAGTTGAGGTGGATGCATGAGTTTCTAATATCAAAATGTGGAAACCATTAGATATCTAACCACAGAGATGACAGTTATTTAAAAAATCACCTTGAGGCTGATTATAATGACATGGAAACATGTCAAGGAAATAAAAAGAAAGCAGCTTTGAAAGCAAAATTATAATTGTGTATGTGTGAGAGACCAATTACAATAGTAAGATTACAGGTGATTTTTATTCCTTTTATTTTTTATGCAATACGAAAAGAGACCCATTAGCATAAAATTCCAAATTAAAATATTTAATGAGAAAGAAAAAGCTGACTTTGAGAAGACAATCATAATTTGAATGATTAATTCAGTCAGTTGTGGGGTGTGTGTGTGTGTGTGTGTGTATACATGCACACATACAATTCCAGACACGATGCAAAGTATAGTGGATAAAAAATGAATAAAATATAGTTCTTGTCTTCAAAAAGTTTGCAGTTTATTGAGAAGAATAGGGAAATAAGAGCAATAGATCTCAAATGTTTCAGTAAGAATTATCCTTATGCTGCTTGACAGTCCTTCCAGGTACCAATTGCTCTTATCACAACAGACACCCTAATAAATCTTGAATAGACTTTTCTTTTTCCATGCCCTTTGTCTTTGCATATAGAGTTTTCTTCCCCTCTTCCTATTTATTTTTCAGGAACTGAATCACATATTATTTTTAAAGACATTTTTAAAGAGGAGTTTTAGGTTTACAACAGAATTGAGCAGGAGATACAGAGATTTCCTGTATCCCCCTATGCCCCCCACATGTATAGCCTCTCCCATTGTCAACATCACTCACCAAAATGTACATTTTTTACCAAGGATGCACCTATATTGACACATCATGATCATTAGGTCCATAGTTGACCTTACAGTTCACTTCTGGTGGTGTACATTCTACGGGTGTGGACAAATGTTTAATGGCATATAGCCATCATTACAATATCACACAGAGAATTCTCACTGCCATAAAAATCCTTTTTGCTCTGTCTGTTGTTCATCTTTCCGCACTTCCAAGCCTTTCCCCCAACCTTTTTATTCGTGTTTTTATTGTTTGCATAGTTTTGTCTCTTCCACAGTGTCATATAGTGGGATTATGGGAGTGCAATTTCTGGATCACACAGTAAGAGTATGTTTAGCTTTGTACAGAGCCCCCAAATTGCTTTCCAAAGTGGTTGTACTTCCAAAATGAGTGAGAGTTCCTGTTGCTCCACATCCTTGCCAGCATTTGCTGTTTCGGATTTTGGCCATTCTAAAAAGATGTATAGTGGTAACTCATTGTTTTAATTTTCATTTCCATGATGACATATTATGTGGGACATCTTTTCATATGTGTTGTCATTTTGCATCTTCCTTGGTGAGGTGTCTGTTAAGGGATCACATATCGTTTTTTAATTTTTTTTTATTGTTGAATTTTAAGAGTTCTTTGTTTATTTTGGGTAAGTCCTTTATTGGATGTGTCATTTGAGAATACTTTCTCCCAGTCTGTGGCCTGTGTTTTTCTTCTCTAGATATACTGTATTTCCCAGAGCAGAAATTCATTGAATTACTTCTTTCATGGATCATGTCTTTAGTGTTATATCTAAAAAGGTATCACCATATTTAGGGTCATCTAAGGTTTCTCCTGTGTTACCTTCTAGAAGTGTTATGGTTTTATGTGCTACTTTTAGATCTATAACCAATTTTGAATTTTTTTGTGAATAGTGTAAGTCTATGTCTGGCTTCTTCTTCTTCTTCTTTTTTTTATTTTTTTGCACTTTGTGTGTTTAGTTGTTCCAGCAACATTTGTTGAAGAGAACATATCCCCTCTGAATGAAGATGTGTTCTCTTTGTCTGGATAGTCCCTTTATCTTTGCTCTCATGGCACTTGTACTCACCCTTCTTTTAGCACAAATCACACTAAATTGTAATTATTTGTTCCTGCTATTTGTCTACCTGACTAAATTACTCTCTCTTGAAGGATGAGGATCATGGATTATTTTTCTTTGTAATTACATTACACCTTGCACAGAGCCTGACTCATAACAGGAACTCACGATAAACTTGTCAAATGAGTGAACGTGAAAGAGAATATTAGAACCATAGGTGGAATAAAGTTATTAGTGACTTTCAAGAGTTAAGATAAAGTTTATGGAGAAGAGGAAATCAAGCTGTTTTCAGATAAAAATTTTTGAGTAATTTTACTTCTAAGAATGTGCATTAATAAAACACTTAGAGACATTAACAGAGTTACAAGAACAAGATATTTATTACATCATTATGAATCATAGCAAAGGATAATTTAGCAAAACAAGCCAAAATATCCTTCAGTCAGATGTAAATAAATAATGATCCAACCATAAAACTGAAAATAGAGTTCAGCTATTTAACACTGTTCAGCTGTTTCCCAGTGCAGTTCGACTAAGCCAGCCTGAACCACTCATCCTCAAGTGGGCCGATGGCACAACAATAAATTAAAACATTGAAATACAGGGGTGCCTGGGTGGCTCAGTGGGTTAAAGCCTCTGCCTTCGACTCAGGTCATGATCCCAGGGTCATGGGATCCAGCCCTGCATCTGGCTCTCTGCTCAGTGGGGAGCCTGCTTCCCTTCCTCACTCTCTGCCTGCCTCTCTGCCTACTTGTGATCTCTATCAAGTAAATAAATAAAATATTTTAAAAAAAACAAACAAACATCGAAATACAAAATTGAGGTATTTTCCACCCTTGGTTCTGGGATTCTCTGACCCAGCAGATCTGGTCCACACAAGCTGCTGAGATGACAAAGCCATGGACACTCTTCCCTGAAGACCTAGGAAAATTTCAGGGAACCCTAATATCATGTACCCTTAATCTCATCTGTATTCTTTGCACTAAAGCAAGATGAAAATAACCCATTTTTTACCTGGAACTTACCTGGAATAAACTTTGTTTTTGGCCTAACTCAAATGAAATTAGATAAAATTTCATTTGTTGAAATAAAGATGTCCAGTGGACTTTTCCTATTGTTTACCGAAACATCACTTCCTTTGTGGTTCAGGTGGAACAGACCCTCTTTCCTTACCCGAAGACTGTCAATCAGAATTCTCCATCCTCTTGATTGTAACTAAAGGGATATATAAAGACAAAATCCTCAAGCTGAATTCCTCTCAGAGATGTTCTCCAAGAACTGTAAAGAATGATATTCCCTCCCCAACTATAGGAAGGAAGTAGTTTTTAAAGGGAAGGGATGAGAAAAGCAGAAAAAACAAAAGACAAATAAAAGCAGAGATAAGGAAAATATGCAATGGTAGAAAGAGTGAACATTTTGACAACTGCATTTGAATCTCCAGAACTAGATTTTGAAGCCAACTAGCTCTACTCCTGGACTTTTTAGGGATAGAGAGCTGAATAATTTTTCCCCTGTGGGCAGTAAAAGCCTTTTGTGGCTAGAGGAACTTATAGTTGTCTGATTTGTGCTGGATTTCTGTCATTTGGAACCGAAAAAGTCCTGATTGATAGAGATATTTATGATATCCTGTTGAGTAAGAACAGATTTTATAACAATATGTATAAAATGCCATGTGTATCCCTGTGTTATATAGTGCATTGCATATATCATATAAATATATCAAATAAATATAAATATAAATATAAATATATGTGCACACACACATGCTGTTACATCTGTATTTGCGGGGAGAAAGAGGAAAGAATGAGAAATGGAACTCTGAGCTTGTACTGGCAATTATCCTTTAGCTGTTATCTCTAGCAATACTCGCTCTCTCCATTTTGTATTGATCATACATATTATTGGAAAAACAAAGGCAGAGTCAGGGAAAAAAAGAGAAGGAACAATTGTTAAGAGCGGAGGGGGGATTGAAACCATTGGAAGAGCAGCAGGAGCCAAAGTTTGGAGTCTGGACTAGATCGTGTGTGCGCAGCAGCCAAGGCAAGAGACACACCTGGCTACATAGCACATTGTGTGGGGCCATGGAAAGACTGTGCATGTGGGGGCAATATGGGTTCATGTAACATGTCTTACTCAGGAGCATGCAGTGCCTCACACCCTTGAACTCAAACCTTTTTGATGCCCTGCTGTCTCACACTGCCCTTAAACACACACTGCTGGATTGCAATCAGTCGACGGAGCAGCTGCTGGGTGGACTCAGACATCATTAAAGCAAATTGGGGCTATGTTACTACTTAATGGACTTTTCGGTTTATGGAGAAGACCCCTATTTGATTCTGAAGGGCAAATATGGCATTGGCATTCGAGGGTCTTTTGTTGATGATATCAGGATGTTGGTCTTTCATATTGCCTGAGAGGATTAGTTGGTAAAAAATAAGAATTAAAATAATAACAGAAATTATAGAAGCAATTGACAATTAATATACACTAGGGCTTTCTATAATAAACATCTGTGAAATAGATAATAATTCTTAGCACATTTTATAGTTATATGCTTTTCTGTATAAGAAGAGTTAAGAACTTGGCTCCTGGACTTAGGACACATGAGTTTGGATCTTGGTGTTGCCTCTTAAAAGCTGCATTGGAAAAAGTGTTAAATTCACTGTTCCTCAGATTTCCTCTCTCAGAGATAAAATGGGGGAAGGGAGGCAGTCAGTATACCTACCTGTTAGGGTATTTGTAAGGAATGAATGAATATTCATTTAAAAAGTTAGAATTGTGTTGGCACATAGTAATTGCTCAATTTCTCAATAAGAAAAAAGGATTCATGTTATTATGGATAGGGAAATTGAAGATATGAGAGATTAAATAACTGGTCCAAGGACACACAGTCATAATGGGTCCCAAGACTGGCCTTTTCCCTTTGGTGATCTGATTCCAGGCTGAGAATGAGAAGGAAATTGGGATTAGGAAAAGAAGAAAGGAGGAGGCAAGTGTTTAGAACTTTTAGGACTATAAGAGAAAAATAGAAAAGAAAAGGGAAAAAATGATTTTGGAGAAGAGATTTTTCTAAAGTATGTTGTGCTGTGAAGCATCTTATTTTTCTCTACACTACAGGTAATGAGTTATGCTTTGTTTACTAATGCTCTCCATGGATGGGATTTTGTGAGGAGGGTTGGGGAGGGAAGTAAAGAGGGTGAGGGAAGCTCATAAATGCTATACGTTTTAGGTATATAACCTAAGAAAAGAGATAACCTGTTGAATACCAGAATGCTAGTTTCTCCCTGTACCACCAAACAAAAGGTTATAAGCCTTTAAAGGGCCTTGATAATGTCTAGGTGGGGCCTTGTCCATAAGATTTGTCTTCAAGTATTTGATGGAAATGGAAGATAGAGAACAAAATAAGGCACCTGAGAAAATGGAGTATGTGAAATTGAGAAAGGGGGAAGAAGTCCTGTAAAGAAAACAGGAATCTAGGACACCTGGGTGGCTCAGTGGGTTAAGCCTCTGCCTTCAGCTCAGGTCATGATCTCAGGGTCCTGGGATCGAGCCCCGCATCAGGCTCTCTGCTCAGCGGAGAGCCTGCTTGCCTCCTCTCCCTCTTTCTGCCTGCCTCTCTGCCTATTTGTGATCTCTGTCTGTCAAATAAATAAGTAAAGTCTTTAAAAAAAAGAAAAGAAAAGAAAACAGGAATCTGTTGTTGCTCTGAGAAATTTAGAAAAGCCAAACACAACCTAAGAAATATATTTAAAAGATTAAAATACATATATAAAAGATTAAACAGTGTTCAGTTCTCTCCTCCTCCTAAGTGTCTCTTGGATCATGGGCCTTCTGGGGATTATATGCTTGTCACTGGGATTAATTTTGTAGAATACTTACAAATCTGCTCTTCTATCTTTCATGTTCTCACTAGGAAGGAAGTTGAATACAGCTGTTTTATAGATGTGTCTGAAAAAACATCCTACTCAGAAATTATCTGACTGCAGATATTTTCATAGCTGTATGTAAGGAAAATTCATGTATACCTTTAATTGGGTTCCATGTCTATGTTATATTGTCTAACATTTGCTTAATATTGTCTTTTTAAATTAAAAATGTGTACATCAATAAGCCTAATACTTTTTCGGAAGTTTAATTTTTAAAAAAGAGGTGGGAGATTAAAAGGTTAAAAGAGAATGCTTTTAGGATTCCTAAATTGAAGTCTCTGGACTTGCCATTATTTGTAACTGTTTACGCTTTCCTTTATGGTGCCTCTGCCTTGGAAAGCAATATTTTCAAAAACTTCAAGTGCAAAACAAACAAAGAAACAAAAACAAACTTCAAATGTTTGACAGAGCATTTCAAATGCCAAACATTTCAAAATATTTATGTGTTTATTCATGTGAATTCTTGTTTTGGTCCTTCTTAGGTAAGCAGTTCTTCCTCTGGTAACAAGGAGAAACACAGGAAACTGCCTTCAAGGAATTTCTTATCCTGACATGAATCTTAGAGTTTTGCAGATACAGTTGGCATTTTTGACATTAGACTAAAGTGTTTTTTATTAATGGATTTAAGGTAGCCATCTGTAAAAAGAAAGAGATCCTGGGGCAGGACAGAGGTTAGCGAAACTATTACTCTTGTGGAAACTGGCCCTTGAAATCTGTCATCTTTGTTTGACAGGGTCTTAAGGTGGTACTGGGTCAAAACAGGCAGACAAGAGGGGAGGCTTTAAGTGGGAAAAGTTGCCTGGACTGACGTTTGTTGAACACTGTTATTAAGAATCACCTCTAATGCTGCATGCTTCTCGGTCAGCATTCCTTAATGTGTTTGCCACTGCCCTGCAGACCCCAGCCTGATTTGCAAGGATTCTTTGGTGATGTACAGCTGTTGGGCTTCCAAAGGCTCCAAGAAGTGAACCACAATAATCTTTTAGCCTGAACCCCTTTGTATTCTGTATCCCTATACCATGGTGGTTTTGAATAGCAGGAAGCTGAAATGCAACTTCAGAACTTAGCTCACCAAAACTCTGCTCAGAAAGCAGATTATTTAACCCGTTTAAACTAGTGTGCTGTGAGCAACTCTGACCCCGAGCTGGGAGACGTCCTGGCTTGACGTGGACTGAGTTCCCAGAGACTGCTATAAAAGTCATGGTTTACTCTGCCTTCCCTCATATATATATAACTTATCCCTGTGCATCTCCTCCTTATCATAAAGGAATTATGGAAATAGTAAAATAGAGACACCACCCACTCGGGGATTTTTACAAGGCTGAGTAGTTATGATTTTAAGGGTCATACATAGATTTTGAAATGAATTATTTCATGTATTTCCTAACTCTCCTGTCTAATTTATCTGGCTTGTATACACTCACTTTAGGGCAGATACTAGACTAAGCACCACATAAACAGTTGTAAGCAACAAAGGCCTGTTCTGTGTCTTCATACATTAAGATAAATAAACAATGGTGGTAAAAGGGCTCAAAAAAAAAAAAAAAAAAAAAAGCATCTGCTGATCCCCATATTGGTCTACTTAAGATACCAGTGTGCTAGTTCTCAAAATTCCCGAAGATTTCAGAATCCGCTCCTGTGAGCAGGTACGGACTGGCTCCGAAAAAAGAAAGATCTCAATGTTAAAGATGGGTAATTCAGAGAGTAGAAGCAGGGAATCACAGGGCTTCATTACTAGGAGTCCCTGAGAAGCCCCAGACAATAAGGACACATAACTGTCCTTGTTCTTCCTTCACCTTTTCTGTTGGCTATGGAAACCAGAAGAAATTTCTACTTTTTGATGTAGTTCATCCGTATCCTCTCCACACCTGGGTGGAAAACAAGTGAATCTTAACCTACCCTTCATATGTAGCTCCCACCTCCATTTCCACTTCCTCCTTCTACCAAACGGCACTTGGACATAGAGCAGCCCTGCTTTAAAATTTATAATTTTAGGGGCGCCTGGGTGGCTCAGTGGGTTAAAGCCTCTGCTTTCAGCTCAGGTCAAGATCCCAGGGTCCTGGGATCGAGCCCCACATCGGGCTCTCTGCTCCGCGGAGAGCCTGCTTCCTCCTCTCTCTCCCTGCCTGCCTCTCTGCCTACTTGTAATCTCTGTCAAATAAATAAATAAAATCTTTAAGAAATAAAATAAAATAAAATTTATAATTTTATGAAGTTTTCTTAAAAAGAGGCAAAAATATAAAAATCAAAGCCAAAGTATTTAACTACCTATACGTTATCTATTAAGTGGTAAGTTACACTAAGGATATTTAATTTTTTCCTAAGTACAGCTTAATATCTTTTTAAATTATTGTTTGTAAATTCTAAAGCCAAACAATGTCACCTTTCAATCAGTCATTAAAAGAACAGGGACACCTCTGTTTGCTTTTTCTCTTTCCAGTCTGGATGAACAAGTACATGTTGATTTTGGGCCGTGGCATAGCAGTAGCTTGGACATCTAGAATTAAAAAGGTGTTTGATAAAATTGGGTTCTCCTTGAGGCATTAGAATGAGGCTAAGCCTTGGTGGCTCATTAGTGAGGTAGGGAACTGGGGTGTGTATATCCCAACTCTAACTCCCCTTTTCTTTGTTGCTTCTAGTGTGAATATTCATAGATGCTTTCGCCTAAGTAGTCATGACACTATATGATCTAGATTTTTTCTCTTCATCTATATAGTTTAATTAGTTTCTTTTTAACTTTTTCTTCCTGCATGCATAAGAGTCACGTTACTTGTAATCTGGTACCTGATTAGGAGAACCCATCTGTTCAGTAAGGCTACCTTTGTTTAGCCCCAGCTGGCACGATAACTCCCTGCATTGAACTTCTGCAGCAGCACTTGGTTATATCTTCCTAAAAGCGTAATTGAAAATGCTTATCATTTTGCCAGATAGCCACTTGGTCATTTAATCCCTGCCACTTGTTCTATGGAACTACTTGTTTTTATGCAGATGTGTTCCTCATCCTAGTGTCCATTCAGAGTTTCATCATTTAGTAATTAGAGTAGTCAGTTGACTGCGTTAACTGCCCACTAAACACTCTCCCATAAACCCACCCATAAATCCACAGGGTTGGACTGCAGGGTGTGTCTGTCTTGTTCACTGTTTCTCACACATGCCTAAAATAGTAACCAGGATGGAACACTAAATTGTACTTGTTAGAGAGCATGTAATTCTATAATGTAGGGAATATTTGTCTCCTCCTTTATGAATAAGGAAATCAGTGAACACAATAGTTAGTAAAATCCGGGGCGCGTGGGTGGCTCAGTGGGTTAAAGCCCATGCCTTCAGCTCGGGTCATGATCCCAGCGTCTTGCGATCGAGCCCCACATTGGGTTCTTTGCTCCGCGGGGAGCCTGCTTCCTCTTCTCTCTCTGCCTGCCTCTCTGCCGACCTGTGATCTCTGTCTGTCAAATGGATAAATGAAATCTTAAAATAAATAAATAAATAAAAATAAAAAATAAAATAAGATGTAAAAAGTTTGTAAAATTCAAGTCCACCTAGCTAGTTAAGAGGCAGAGTCAGAAATCAAATCCAGATCTGTCCGCCTCCATGTGATGGAAAGAAATAGCTAAGGTAAAGAAAAGGGCACAATTTGCATCACATTATAGGTGATTAATAAACTTCTTTTGTTCAAACTGGAATATATAGGCCTGACTTTAATACTCATTTCATTCTTCTGATTGCTGTTCACCTCTGTATCCAGTCACTTGAACAAGTGTCTGGGATTGGGTTGGAGCTAAAAAGAGATTTGTTGAATGATAGTGCCTTTTTTTTTCTATAGCATGTGGCTCAGAGTAGTTGCTAGGTACAGTAGATGTGTGTGTGCGCATGTGTGTGCACTTTTTAGGTTCATGAAAGTTGCACCTCTTGAGTTTAAGTAATCTAACTTTCATGGGATGTCATTTGTTTTCATCTTTGTTTATTGACATATTTGTTTATTGTCTATATAGGAACATGCTGGAAAAGGACTGCTGTGGGTAGTTCCAGGGTCAATATTGGATAAAAGATAAGCTCTGATGTAATGGCTTTCCACATCCTTCAAAGAATTACAATTCTGCGTTTAGCTTCTAAACAAGGGTGTGTTCTAAAAGATTTGCACCAGTAAATCAGCAGAATACAGTCAGTTTTTCTGCCTTCCAAAATGTCTTGACCATTCTTACCTTATGTTCTTATTTCTGTTTAAGTGATGAGCTATCTATTACTTTTTGCCAGTTTTAGAACACTGCAGCCATTGACTAGAGATAAAGCTCTTATGTGGTAGGAAGGACACAAATTAGCCCAGTTCTGGACTTGAGATCAGTTTTTTAAATCAGATTTTAAAATTCATGGATGTCTGTCCTGGCCTCTGGTCTTCCTACTCCATGCTCTCAGCCCTCAGGGACTAGAAATCCCTGGCTGAATGTCAGATGCAAAAGGCACCACCCCTTAGCCTCCTCAGGGCATTTCCTTCTTCCCTCTCCACCACCAAAACTCCAGCTACAGTGTCTCAAATCTTGCTCTTTCCAGTGAAAATTATAAACCCAGATTACCTCTGATTTAAGCAAACCATTAGCGGCCTGTTACAACTACGTGTTTGCCAAAGCATGGTTTTCAAAATAATTTTTAAACTGAACCACGATGACCTAAATATTTTTAAGATAGGACTTTATTTTAATGTGTGTTGAGAAAAAAAAATAACCAGCACATTAAGCTTACTATTTTTAGGTTAATATTATTTCAGCAAAGGCTATTTTTTTTTTTTTAAAGAAAGAGTACAAGCTAAAGAAAACATTTTAAATAAGTGGTCTATGATTATGGCCAAAAATGGAGATGTATGACTAAAGGTTGATAAATAATGCCATATTGTATCTTGTCTAATCACTTCTCAGATGACAGTCATCATTCATCGAGAACCTAGGCAGTCTGGTATTCTTGCTGGTTCTTGTACACACTTCAGCCACCATCTTCAGAGTTTCCAGAGAATAAATAGGCCTTATTATTACCATTTCATAAATACAGATGCTGCATCCTTAATTAAGTTTTTGGGCACAGGAACACGAGATAAGAAGCAGAACTGAGTCTTCATCTCTGGTGCTCCAACTATAAATCATGCTGTCTTTGTAGGATTAAAGAAATATGAATGTCTTCACTGACCTCAGTTTCAAACACAGGCCATTATTGTGTGTTAGTTTTTCCTAGTCTCTGAAAAGGAAAGATTAGTAGGGGAAAAGGAAATGTTGTACACCTTCCCTAATGTCCATTTTTAAAATAAATTCAAATGACTGCCCTGTTAATTTAACTATGGGGTTTCCAACATGCTTAGAGGCTTTGCTTTAAGAGTTTCAACTTTTTTTCTGACAAGGCCTGCCAAAGGAGCTCAGTGGACAAAGGCAGGTATCTCTCACCTGACCCAGTTCTTCGCCTAGTGTCCAGAGAGCTCTAAGGGGGCCCACACATGAGCCCAGGGCACTTGTGAACTCTCTGAAATTATATGCATGGTTGTACAAATATGTAAGTATGTGTATTTTTCTTGGGATACTGCCTATTACTAAAGAAGGATTAAAAAACCATTGGTTTTATCTTGACCTGCCCTTCTAGAGCTTAGGAAACTAACCTACCAACACTGAAGAAGCCTGTACAAGTACAAATAGCCAGGACCATAATTTTAAATGAAACTCATGGGGACTACAGAGTTCGTCTTTCTATCTCTTTACAAATATCCAGCAAGAGTGGCTCTGGAACTGGAAAGAACTAAGCTCATGGCAAAATAGGCATTAATATTCTATGGTATATTTTCAGTGCCAACTTTCCAAAGTTTCCAACACGACCTAATTTATTTTTGCTCAGTAGATTATTTGTAGCCAATGTGAAAAGGTCATCAGCTTTATGATGTTAGCAAAATCAGTTGTTTGATAATCTGTTTTCTGCTTGCTCGGTCTGAAGAGATTCTTGTCTTATTGATAGAGCTTTTAAGGAGAAGGAGAGAGGAACAGTGGACTGCTGGGTCATGAGAAATAATTTTCTGCAAATGTAAGGAACACAAGTCTCATCTCTTCTGCAAGAGCCAATACGCTCAGATCAAATCCACCTTAGTGTGAAGGTTATGGGAGATTTTATCCAATGCCTTCTTAGTGAATGTAATTCATGTTAAACACTGAATAATAGAATAGTTTGCTTTGGAGCATTATATGAGTTTTCCTAATTTCCACATATGGTCACGGACACCAATGATGATACTAACCATTTATTCAGTGCCAAAAAATTCTGATACCCTCCCTGATCAGTAGGTCTGCCATTTCAAGTTAAATATTCAAGTGAAACAGGAGCCTTTCACCAGGATAATGTTCTGGGCCACCACCATGGTTCAGAGATATTTTTTACCCTGTTCTATATTTTGACTTGACATTTTTATTCCGCATTTCAAAACTGCAAGTAAATTCAACCTGCCCTGTTAAAATTGGGATTTTCTGTATTGAGCTTCCCATTCCTTTTAGGCATCTGTTAAACCTTTCATCTATTGTGAATCCAGAGCCAAAAGGAGAGAATATCTTAATATTTTAGATACATTTACTCTGACATGTCCTAAAAATATCTTGGACAAACTAGGCTGATTGGTTTATTCACCCGTGTACCCTGACAACCATACATAGAAAAGTGCTAATACAAAAGCCTACATTTGCGGGATCTGCAAATGTCCTTGAGGGTGGAAGTGACCTATGTGCTCAGGTATGCAGCTTACCTCTCTGTTTCTGATTTCTACTCTGTTCTGAATTGACCTAGCAATTCCTCACTATCTTGTGAATTCTTTGATAATTTTTAAGGTTCTGCTTTGCATAATGTTTGTTTGTTTTCATGGGAAGGATTGATCCTGATAACTAGAAGTAGTTCAGCATTTTTAAAAAATATTTCCCCTGGGCTTGTGAGATTACCAATCTTTTAAACCACTTTCCTAAACTCATGTTGGAAATCATCAAGTTACCCTTCATTATGAACACCCTTTTTTTGTTTTGTTTTAAGAGCTCTGGGGCTCCTGGCTGGCTCAGTCAGAAGAGTATGACACTCTTGATCTTGGGGTTGTGAGTTCAACCACCATATTGGGTGTAGAGATTACTAAAAAATAATAATAATTTTTTTAAAAATTTAAAATAAAGAGCTGTGTAAGGGAGAATATAGAATTCACAATAGCAAGAAATGCGTTGATGTTACTGATTTTTTTCAAACTCTCTACAAAGTTAATTTCCTCAAACTCCTTTATAATAAAATGGTATTTGATTTTATTTTGCATTTAAAATTTGATCTTTTAGTCTAAAAATCTTCATTCTCATGTTTTCAGTAAATTCTTAAGTGGTTTTGCATTTGTTTTTTTAATTTCCAAATGATCACTGCCAGAAGTACAAAATAACTTCAGACTGGATTTAAACAGAGTTTATGTGTTAAGCTGTTGTAGGTGGCTGACAGGAGATTTGACAGTGCTCGCATCTATTCAGCATATGAACTCTGAGGTGATCATCTGTTCCTATTGATGCCCCTGAGACCTGTTATATAACAAAAATTCAACCAAGTACATTCTGAAGTTCTTAACTGGCTTTATTAATCTGTTTAGGAATCAGGTAGCATCCCCTCTAGCAAGCAGAGGACAGCTTCAGAGGACTACAGAAAAGAAAGGTTTTTAAAGGTAGAGAAAGAAGAGAACAGAAGGAAATCATTAGCAAAGAATCCATTGTTTTAGGCAAGGTCACCCTCCTAAGGGGAATGAAAGGGGTCTATTAGTAAATTTGGGTAGTACTGACCAGGAAATTCCCATGTTGGCTGGTTAAAGGTTAATTCCTGGGGAGGGAGGATGTGTGTGCAATGTTGGGTTAAACAGCAGCTAAGTTGGGTTATAAGTCTTCGTTCACTGACTTGGGACCTTAACCTAAGTGATGCCGTCTTGGGCCTGTGGTTCTTTTTAACAGATTTCATGGAATTCCTTCTGAACCACCAATGATCAAATACATTCAGTTTAGTATCTCTGATAAGCTTATTTTACCATATTTCATTTAAAAATGATATTGTAGGCAGAAGTATAGTTGACTGAAGGGGGTATGCAGTTTAGTGACCATGATTAAAATTAAAGTTTTATTGTTTAAAGGTCTTTGATTATAATAACTATAGTGTGTGCCATTTTAAGTGTCATAGAGTGTTTCATGCATTTAATTGAAATAGTCAAGCAAGGTTGTCATTGTTCCCATTAGACAGGTGAGGAAACTGAGGCTCAAGTTATAAGTAAGATTTTAACTGCTAAACAAATATATAATCCCAAGCGGTTGATTACAAGGGTCAACATCAATGCTGATTTTTTGAATTATTATCACTAAGAATATTTCAGGCATATTGAAAACTGTATTATTAGACCATATTTAGCTGTAAAAGACAATATTGAATACTGAGCTTTCCTGGATCTGAATTATTTGCCGGATTTGTTTCCAAGTAATTATTACAGACAAAATTGAAGACTTCCACATAATACTCCCTGATCCTTTTCCTCAATTTGTCTCAATGTAACCATTCTTATGATTTTGGTGATTAGCTTTCTTATGAATATTTTTGTACTTTTATCATCTATGATATCTATCTATCTATCCTGGGACAATAATGAGTATTGTTTTTCAGGTTCTTAAACTCTGAAGAAATATATAATATATTTTATACTGCTTTTTTGAAGGTTCAAGAGCTCCTCTTTAAAAGCTTTTTGAGCAGATACGTCGTATTCCATCCTGGGCCTACACAAGGAATGGCATTAATGTATCACCACAGTTTGTTTATTCAATCCTGGTTGATGAGAAGTTTTATCTTTCCAATCTTCTGTCCCAGATAATGTAATAATGTTTCTTCTTTTGTTAAATGCCTATGAAAAGCATCACTGGCTTTCTGTTGGATTATTTGTCTTTTCTTACTGATTTAAAGAAGTTACTTATATATCCTGGAGACTATTCCTTTATTGGTTGTAGTCATGAAAAATACCTTCTAATGAAAGCTTACCTTATCACATTCTTTATGATCTTTTAATGTAGAAAGGTTTTATTTGAAGGTAGGCTTATTAATCATAGCTTTATGTTATATACAGGCCTAGAGGCTTTTTTAATGCAAAAAACAAACACATAAAACTACTTGTCTACTAAAATCATCAAAATAGTCTATAGTTTATTCTGAAAGTTTTAAAATTTTGCTTTTCACATTTGTCTTTAAACTTTTTTTTTTTTTTGTATGTGGTATTATTCCAAGAAAAAGACTTTTTTAGTGCCACTAAATGACTCATCTACCTATCCAGGAAAAGTACATGGATTTGTAATTCCATCTCAGTTTTCTATATGTAGGTCTTTTTCTAGGATCTGTATTTTGTTTCTTACATTGTCTCTTCCAGCATGAATACCCTGCTGCCTTAATTACCATAGAATTGTAACAAATATTAGCATTTTAAAAGACATGCCCACTTACCTAGTTCTTTTTCAAGATTTTCCTATCAAAGACACTTTGATCTTCCATATAATATAAAGATTAGCTCATTAAGTGCCTTTGACCAACTTTATAGTGAATGTGAGATAGTGAGCATTTTCACAATACCAGTCTTGCTGTGATGAACAAACACTTTAACATGTAATATAGGCAAATTTATGTATCCTTTTTTAAAATTTTTGAGTCCTGTTTAAGAAATATTCACCTACTGTGAGTTCTTTTGTCAGCTTTTAGAAGATATATATATATATTCTTGTGCATTTTAAAATCAATAATCCATCTGTAACTGATTTTTAGAGCTTTATTGAAATAAAATTCACATACCATACATTCATTGACCATTTAAAGTGTACAATTCAATGATTTTAGTATACTTACAGGCTTGTGCAACCATCATTGTAATATCCATTTAAAAAAATTTTTTTCCGATCCAAGAACATGGAATGGTCTTCCATCTTTTTACGTCTTCTTCAATTTCTTTCATGAGTGTTCTGTAGTTCCTAGAGTACAGATCCTTTACCTCTTTGGTTAGGTTTATTCCCAAGTATCTTATGGTTCTTGGTGCTATAGTAAATGGAATCGATTCTCTAATTTCCCTTTCTGTATTTTCATTGTTAGTGTATAAGAAAGCCACTGATTTCTGTACATTGACTTTGTATCCTGCCACGTTACTGAATTGCTGTATGAGTTCTAGTAGTTTGG